>WTSP01004485.1:0-22148 GCA_025331215.1 Actenoides lindsayi | reverse complement strand
GCGGGGCCCAGTCTGGGACTCCCCCGGTGCCTGCTCCACAGCATCAGTGGTGACAGTGATGGAATTACCATCAGGGGAGCTGGGTTCGATACTGGTTTTGTATAGATTTGTATATATTCCATTTTTATTATTATTATTATTTTTATTTTCATTAAAGCTGTTCTAGTTTCCTTTTCTAATTGCTAAGTCCGTCTCCCTTATACCCTCTCTCTTCCCCTCTGGGGAGAGAGGGGGTCAACAGAGATCATCTGTTATAGGTCTAAGGGGCCACCCTGACCCTAAACCGTGACAATCATAAAAGTAAATGTCTTGACTCAAAGTTCATTTTTTTCAAAAATAACGCTGAGCAGAAAGGTTCCTTTCTATATCTGTAAATAACTGAATTTTCTACAAAATGGACCACAGTTTTCTGAAGTCTGAATCACATGGAAACAACAGAACATGTGAAAATTGAGATATTTAGGTGTTCATTTGAATGTCTAAAAGAGTTATTGGTTACTTAAACAGAAAAAATTGTTTTAATATGCGGTTTTCATCCCGACTTCATTTTTCTTAATATATTCAGAAGTGACTAAAAAAATATTATAATAAGCCTTTGAGATTGCCTTCAGCAATTGTATTGTCCAACCAGAAGAACATCTGACTAATCACAAACCATATTTACATTCATTGTAAGGCATCCACATAAATCAAAGTGCCCTGAAAAAAAAATCACAAGTGTTTGCTAAAGCGTGACAAAAAGGCAACTTAGATTTGAATTAACTTTAAAACGCTAAATGCTCCTTGCCTCCTTCATTAGCAGAATAAAGTTTTTACTTTAAAAAAACCACAACTTGGTCTGTAATTCCAAATAGTTCATATGGATTGCATGAATAAAAACTGCGCACTTCTTTAAAAGTGCAATCTAAGCAATTTAGTATTACACATCTTATTTACTTTCAATGACTTACTGACTTTCTAGATCAATCGTGGACATGTAAAAATCTCAGCCCTGATCCTGAGATTGAGTTTAAACTCTACATGGAGGTCTGTAAATATCTTGTCTTCAAATTAACTTGAAATCTTTGGAAGCACACATTAAAATAAGATAATTTTATCAAACACAGTGTCCTCTTGTCCAGACTAAACTGTTCACTTCTCTAGAGTTTCTCTGCGTGGAAGGTGGAGAGAGAGGTCATTTTCAAAGGACAATTCATGCTGTCCAAAAATAAGTTTCTGAAGCAGTAAGAACAAATCCGATTCCTATTTGTGATATAATCCACAAACAATAACACTTTATCATGCTAAACACATTGTGGGCCCTGGGTCTGATACTGGTCTGATTCCAGCCAGAGTGCCAACCCTGTGTGCAGCATTGCATTACATCATACATTGTACCCTTATGCCTGTTCCAGTTTTTGTTTGATTAAAGAGAGGTTTGATAGATACTTAAAATGATAAACACTGGATAACTACCTCTTTTACCCCAGTTCTTTCCGTGGAAAATGCTGTCTACTTAACAATCAACATTATTAGCTCTCTGTTTGTTTACTGCAACACTTCTATTTAAAAAAAGAATCATTGATAATCCTATGCTCATCATTTACTTACTTTAAATAACGGATTTGCTTGAAGAGTTTATTGTGCAGACTTTTCCACAGGTAGATTCCAAACCATTTTCCCAGCTGGGCCCTTAAAACTTAAAATGTTATCAAAGAGAAAGTATGCCTGCACACCTTGGCTGAATTCCTAGCAAAATTCAAGTTATAGAATAAGAGTAGAGTAGTACAATGGGATGGGAGATAATACTCACATCATAGTAGATGCCATTACTTACATGTATTTATTGATTGGACAGTATTAAAGGAACAATACATCTCTGCTTGTAAAAAAGAAAAAAAAGAAAAAAAAGGAATAATGAGAGAGAATAAAGCTTAAATCTTCTATAAATATCTGCATCAGCTCCTGCCTTCTTTTTTCACACCTTATACTTCCTTATTCAGCATCAGCATTATTACATTTAAGGTAAGTCAGTGAGAGTAAAAAGTACCAGACCTAGTCATTAATGAAAATGTAGAAAAGATATTAGGAATGTCAAAATTTGTTAACCATTATACGCAACTTAAATAGAAATTTTCCATTCCAAGTAAAGTGCAGGGAGAACTGGTGATAATCTTATACATTACCCTTTGTTAGCAAAGCCTGACTTTTTAATTGCAACTAGAGAGTATATTGCAGAACATTTTAAACCAAAGAACTAACTGACAATAATTGTTTTTTGTGTTCAGTAAGCAAGAACAGTGTGTGAATATTTTATTAATGTCACCAGAATAATCATAAAGCACAGATGGCTTGTCCTCATTCTAGCACACAAGACAATAACATAGAGGGGTAGTTAATATGTGGAAGATACTGCATTATGTCTTACTCTTTTCTTGAGGAATTATTTTAGTTCTTATCCAGAGGAAATAAAACTTACAAATATATATAAACAAGAAAAGAAATAAAAAGAAAAATAATATAGCTGGAAAAAAAATATATTGAAGTCAAGGAAGGTATGCCTATTTACATCAGCCTGTGATTCATTCAAATATTTTTATTATTGAAAGTCCAAAGCTGCTTTAGGGAGCAGGGTATCTAAAGCAAGCTTTTATCTTCTTAAGGGGCTGGTATACAACCCATTTAACACACTCTCCCTTTTCACCTTCACCTTCCACATAAATTTCCAGGTATTCTTTACCTGGAAATATCATGTCATATTTGACAAAAATAAAACCAGAAAATATTTGCAGAAGCAGTAACCTTTATTTTAGAGACTGCTTTCATGTGCGTTCACGTATGTTCTCTGTTCCCAGATGGTTCAATCAGGATACCTTAAACATTAGAGTTATCATGAAGAAAACAGAACTGCAATGGATACTGAGAAAAGCTAGGTAGTTTTAATTCAGAGAAGTGTCCCAACATTTAAGTGCTGTTCTTTGACCTACACATCAAGGCTCTGCTTTCACAATGTGCACAAGCATATTTTTAAATCAGATTTTATTCAAAAGGAACTTCACAGCACCTGTGCTATTGTGATGGCTTGTTCTCATGTCACACTTGAGCCCTAATCCCTGCCTATCTGAAATATCTGCATACACACTGGTATGCATGAAGTGACTCTCTTTCTGAGGAACCTTGAGCTTGGGGTAAGACAAAAAAAAAGTGATAACTATCTTGCTTTTTATTTCCATCCTTTTAAAACATGTGTAGAGCATACACATGAGTAACCAAGGGCTGGAAAAAATTGACTCTTATCTAGTGTCTTTTAACAGTACCCTTGCAAGCTTGGCACCCTTCCATACCTCCACACTGCACCCTCATTTGCCCTCAAAATCAGGCTGCAAAACAAAGCGGTCTGTGTAATGCCGTCTGATGTTTTAGAAATGCTTCCGTCCACCATGTCCACAATCTGATGTGGAGCTACTTTGAATTACGTGTCTCTTGCTCTTGCTGGAATATAAAATGAGTCTGTGGGCTCATTTTTCTTAAATGATTCTCTTCTCACTTTAGCCTAACAGTGCTTTATTTTGGCATCCTTGGAAGAAATGTCATCCAGTTGAACTCCTTTACATCTAGAAGCTTTTCTGAAAACCTTAATGTTAGAACACTCCCTAGGCAGCCAGTCTTCCAAGGAAAATTATTCAGTACTAGTTGAGGGTTCAAATCAAGTGAAGTACTCATGGAGCAAATACATCAAAGCAAAGTGGCACTAGAGCTTCTGACTGTCTCCATGAAATGATAATTTTTTTTGCATGAGTAGGTAAATCCAAAATCCAGGTTCTTCGTGATCCCACCCCCTTGCATTTTGCTACTTCAGGGGCCACAGGACATGGACACTTCTTTGTGAGGGGAAGATGAGAGGGAATGAAAGTGTTTTCTTCAAGACAGTCCTGCCATGTTGCATTCAAGCATCTAAAAAAGTGCACTGGGTAGAGAAATCCCCAAGGACTTTACCGTATGTTTAGCCTCTCCATCGTAACAACTCTGATATTGGACTTCAGTTATAAAAGGGTTGAGATAAGCTCTTATTGTATGATTTTGATCCATTATCAGCACTCTGAGAGAGGAAAACCAACCCTCTAAAGAACCTCCTGATCTTTTCTGGAATCCTAAGCATAGAAGAGAAAACTGAAAAAAAAATCTGTATAACATAAAACAAATCCATAAAGATTAGTGTACCTCCCTTCTTTTTGCATCCTAGCAAGCTGCAGTTCAAGACCGAACTTTTGTGTAAGCCACAAGTACCATTGCATATGATTCTTGCCAATTTTCCCCTCAGGGAACTCTGATGACTGTAGCTGAAGGAGCTTATCTGTCCTTCTTTATCACTAGTCCAAATACCTTGGAATTAAAACCTTAAATTCCTTGGCGCACTCTCTCCTGTTGATTTGCGTTTTCCCCTTTCATGCTATTGCCTTGCGGGTGCAAAAGACATGACAACTTTGGGTTCATGCTAAGTATTTCACACCCTTCTACTTTTTTCTGAAGTTTGTGTATTACCATGTGATGCATAGTGACATCTATGTCACTTTTCAGAACCTGTAGCCATTTCTCAGAGTACTGTCAATCTTTGGTATAGCTCTCAGTGTGGGCTATCAGTGTAGGAAGAGAGACAACAAATAAAGTTACAACTCAAAATCATAAAGTGAAACACTTAGAGTAAGCACAATAAAAATACTTGTCAGAGAACTAATGCTACACTCTGCTGATTCAGAAATAAGACTCGAAGAAATACTCTGAAGTAAAACCAGCATGCAAACCTGTTGTATGTGCTGATACTATAAGTAACTACTTTATGGAAATAAAAGAACTATTAGCTTATTCTGTAGAACTGAGAAAAATCACTCATGCAACTTTAAGCAGAAATTTAACTACTATCAGCTAATCACAGACTATTACAAGGCTACTGAAGGAGCACAGTTACATATTTTTGAAAACTCTGTGCTAAGAAGTGCGAATGACTAGTTTGGAAAATAGTAATTTGTGGCAATATCCCAAGCAAAGCCTGGTATGGGTAATTCAAGGAAAAGGTGATAAAGTTAAGATCACACTCCTCTCTGAGATCGCCGTCTGATCCAACAAGAGAAGTACAAATGGGATGGGATATGAAAGACAGTAAATTGATCTCTCCTTCAGCTCAGCTTGCTCAGGTTTCAAGAAATAAAATACACCTCCTTATTATTCATTTCACAGATGAGCTTTCTGTGATGGTTTTCCTGAAAATAACTTGATGGATTTACTTTTTAGAGGACTAAGCTAACACACTGAGATAGTCAAAACCTTTTTGTTTAGATAGAGAAAGGTTGAGATGATCTAGGGAAAGTATTTATTACCCAGAAACGAACAACAAACTGAAAACAGAAGTAAATGTTATGATCTGCTGTAGAAGAATATGCAACAAATTGAGATGCCAAAGTAACAGGAGGATGATCACAAACCTGGTACTTCTATAAGATTAAGACCTGGTTTGAAAAATTGCACTCTGCAAAATTTTCAAGACAGAAGTCTAATCTGAAGGTTGAGTCGGACAATAAGCAGTATAATGTTATTTACCCTACATTTGAGCACAAGTAGTCTTCTTTTGGGTACCAATGAAGCAAGAAAGCAAAACATGCTCTAATTATTTCAATCTTTTTTATGGAAGGAAAGTATAAGCAATTAATCAGTGAAATAATTTTAATATTACTGGATTATACAAGACAACATGAAAAATAAAAGGGATTTTTAACGTTTTATGGAGTCCATCAGCTAAACAATATTCCAAGACTCGAGTTAAAAAAACCAAAATCAAAACAAAAAACTTAACTTCCCTTCCCCAAATTAAATAATAATAATTTAAAATAAACAAAAAAGCTTTCCATAAAAGAAATGTAAGTTTAAAGAAGATGATGAAAAAAATAACCTGATGTAAAGCGCTGAACTGTGAAAACATGTCTTCATGAAAAGCTACCTAAAGCCCATGCAGAACTGGATCCATATTTCCAAAATTATGGGAAGTGGGGTGTCCTAGGACAGAAGGAAAAAGACAGAGAGAGATGTGAAAAAAATGAACAAAACCTCACTATTTAGGTGTATGAGACAGGGCATTATCTCATATTAACATATGGTAATCAGCCTAATTACTATTATTTTCCAGCATTAAGATAATTTAAAGACAGGAGAAGTAAAGGAAAAATAAAGGGATGTACATACTTGAACTCACTTTAAGTATGCACTGCAGCAATAATAGTGTCTAGCACACAGCATATATCCTGTTAATAACTGTCCTTTTATCAGAGGAAACTCTTGGTGTATATAATTCATCTGCTGTTACATAAGATGAAGAAAGGAATGTAAATATGCAAAAAACTGAGTTTTCAGAGATGAAAAATAGTATGAAATATTAAAAGGAATAAAAATACATTCAGTCTCCAAACACTCAGCTTGAAGAGAAAGCTTCAAGTTTATTTTTTTAAATCAAGCCACAGATTTTGTATTCAATAGTACTGATTTACGTGTCCTATTTGGTGACTAGCACAAACCCTTTCCCACAAGTAGCTACATTGTGGGAGGGGCATGTTGTTCTCTCAATATTAAGCAGAAAATACTTACAAGACAATAATCAAATCAATATATATCACAGCCTCAAGATCATTTCCACTTCAAACAAGTTTGAAAAACTGATGCTCTAGGCATCAAAGCCCTCATCTGATAAATCACATACAGGCTGTCAGGTAACTAGTAAACCATCCATAAAACAAAGATGAATAATGACCTGTTCAGAGTTTATAAAAATGTTCTTAGGAATGTCCTTAAATAAAAGTCATGGCAAACATAAATGAAGTGCATATAAAATAACTCTGGAAGCACACTGCTGAATGCTAGCCATAAATGATATACTGATGGTGGTAAAAATGAACATGAAATATTAGAGAAAAAGCCTGACAAAAGAGTGCTTTTTCTTTTTGACTAGATACTGTGGGAAACATATACCTGCTGTTGCTTTAAATTGACTTCAGCTCAATACTGTACCTGTAATGAAATGTCATGTCTTGTCTTTGTTTACATATAGAATGACCAGAATAGTAAGTCCTTCTGATAGGAACACCTAGCCTTCTTAACAGTACAGGGCAATACAAGCAGAATGTATATTTTCTGCAAATCCAAAAGGTTCAATTCTGCCTTTACTTATGTCAGTGTTTGTCTTGAAATTTCTGTTGCCTTGGGCAGAGTTGATTGGTATAATGATGCTGGAATAAAGAACAAAAAAAAATTGTACCAGAAAGGAAAACCATTTAGAGAAGATGATAGAAGGAAGAATTCTAAAGAATTAATTTATCAGGTACCCTAGACTGAAAAAGGAGATGGAGACCAAAACCAAGCATATCTGTAGCACAGCCATATTTGTATTGGTTTCCCGTTTTTCTCTGTTTATAATTTATAATTCTGCAAATTACTTATTATTATCTCGATCACAAAAAGGTGTTGTGCGGACTGATACTTGTTAAGTATATTGAAAATGTATTGAGTATCGCTCTAGACACAATTAAAGCATGTTTTAAAAATGTCAGGTTGACAATTATTTTAGAGCAAAATACTTCAAGAATAACTTCTATCTTGTGCAGTGAAATGGGAACTGACCAGGAAAAGAGTGACCTAAAGAAACATTACATAGGAAAAAAAAAAAACAAAGCCAAAAATAAGCACTGGCTAATTCATCAACCTGACATTCAAAAGCCTTTAGAACACTGAGTGGAAATAATAATGAGTGGAAATAATAGATATGCTTCATATCAGAAGGGGTGTGAGAATGAGAATAAGAATACTGAAGATAAGATGTTCCATATATATCATTGTATTTATGTTCCTGAGGTGCAGTTCCGTACTGGACCCCAGATGGTTCACTAAATTGAAACTATAGAAAATTTAGGCCCAAATGTCAAAACAAAAATAAGCTGATGCATATTGTGCATGCAGCTGATACCCAGTGGGATACCTAAGTGTCAGCAGTTAACTTTCATTGTCATTCCTGATTGGTAGAATATAAATTACCATTTTACTTCCTTCCAAATGTAAAACATTCCTTCCTAAGTTTCAAAAAGGTATTTTTCCTTGTGAAGGGCAGCATGTGTGTTCTTATATCTCTGAGCTGGCTCAGTTTTATATCTTTTATCTTCTTGCTGATTACTGTATTTCTGCAACCCTGTTCTCTCTAACAGCACAAACTTCTTGGAATTCTACACCTTAGTCAGGTTTTGGGATATAGAAGATCAAGAAAAGAAACATGTGGATCCTGGTATCGCCACGTGTTATGTCTCACTTGAAGATTACGATTTTCTTTGGGTGCACATATAGCTTTTTCCTTTATTTCTCTTCCTTGATAAATGGTAATACTTTCTGCCCAAACAAATTGTTCCACCCATCTAAGGAAGATATATTAGTTTTTGAATTTATCTTTCAATAGTGGCACTAAGGTATACTAAGATATTTTTTATGTATCAAAAGATACACAGTTTTCATTTCAATACTCAGAGACATAGATTCTATTCTAGTTCAAGGCACTTAAACCACGCCCATCACAATGACAGTATAAAATGGAAAGGGAACAATATTCTCTACTGTCTGATTACAGCTGAAACTATATCCACTTTTTTATTGTTCTGTGTAGCAGTAGGTCTGATTCTGCAAAAAACTGACACAGCAGAGTTGATTTCAACGTAAGTAGTGAGAAAATGAATCCACAGTTAAAGGCTGTGCTCAGCAGTGCCTGGATAAACCACACATTTCAATACCACTTTCAAGTAATGCTGATTTTCCTTTCCCTCCACCTCGTGTACCAATAAGGCCAGTTACAAAAAAAAAATTGCTGAAGGCTGCCACATCACAGGGTTGGAATTTCCATTCATGTTATTCCTACAGAAAGCAACATGAGAGATGGAAGAGATATTCTTAACCTTCTTCACCAGCATAGGGAAGGCCATAGTAAATTCTTTATCTAGAAACAAGAATTGTAAATTCCGTCTTTTCCTGATATATCACTCATAGAAGTCTTTGTCATATCTCCCATTTTAAATTCGAATTGCTGCAATTCAGATGCATAATGTATTTTGTAGGAAAAACTTGTCAATATTTCTAGCTTGCATGATGACATGTAGTACCTTCTAACCCATTTACAATTATGGAAAAAGATTTTGCCTAATGTGGAAAGATTAACAGATTGTTCATACAACTCACTTCTTCACAAGGACAAGCAACTAGAGGTGACTGAAGGTTTTTCAGAATGTATGAAAATGTGATGCCATTTTGTATAGGTGCTTCACAATCGAATACCATAATTTCTTCCACTCCTCAGGATTGTAGGAAGATAGCTTTCACAAATTTTTTTTTTTAACTGGTTGTTATTTGTTGTGTTCTAATCTAAAATGCAAATAATATAGTCAAATAAAATACCATTACATTTGTGCACATAGAGCTTTGCCAAAGGTGCGTGTTGTCCTTTCAGAAGGATTGTGGCTATTAGCAGAAGTCAGTAATTTATGTCAAGTTTATCACTAGATACGACAAAAATATACCGTAGGGTCACTTATTCTGTTTAGTAGAAGCAATAAGATCCCAAAAATATTACTTCATCTCACTTCATCTGTGTTTCCTAAGAGTATCATTTCAATGTCTCCTCTCAGGACTTAAATCATGACTCCTTCCCTAGACCTGCTTTCATCTCCTACCATGTGTCCTTTTCAATAGGCTTTTCCTTCTATTTACCATAGATCTGCCATATTCCCAAACTCTTAGCTAATTCCTTCCCTGTTTTAACTGATACTTACACTGTGCCTGAAACACAGTGTCTGGTACACCTGATGATATTAATGTAGTCTGTGACTGATTTTGGATCAAAGATTTTCTTGGTAGCAACCATCTTCAGCTCTCAATGTATTCCTCAATAAGCCACCTTTTTACAGCAAAGATTTTCAAATAAGCCTTCTAATCTCTGTGTAAGATTTACAAAGATGCTGCCTTTTGATGTTTAAAAAACATTTTGCATGATGGACATATCTTGTTACCCATATGGCTTTAATTTCTGAGATGCTTGGGTTTCTTTCAAATGTTCATTTCATCACATCTCTGTGGGATAGTGAGGTATTATTATGCTTATTTCAGGGATGGGGAAATGAAAAAGGGAATCTTAAAGTCTAGAATACATCAAATTTGGGCATCTAAAATTGTTTTAGGAAGCTAGATGTCTATCAGTGAGTTATCTCAACAAATTTCCTGTAACATCTGGCATCTGTGTTTAGGAGGTACCTTAAATATATTGAATGTATAGCTTTTGCACAGCATATCTTGAAATTGTAGGTGTCTGACCCACTACTCATGCAGTTGTTTGTCTGTGTATCTCTGTATCTCTCTGTCTCTCTCACCCCAACACCTCCCTCCCCATTTTTGTCCCTCACACACAAACATATGCACATAGGGAATTATTTCTCTTACCAACAAAAGGCTACTTTCCATTGAATCAGTTTACAAGCTTGTAGGTTCCATAGCTAAAATTCCAAAACTTTTTTTGTAATCTTTCTTTTCTTGTTAACTTGTAAACTCTCAACAAAGTGTTTTTAGAAAAAATATCATCTCACATATACTAGGATTTGCTACAGATGCTAGATGCTCATTATCTTATGACTTCCTTTTAAATTGCTGTATGTATCAGAGAAGTAGCATAGATTTCTCCCTTTTACCCTGCATCAACTTCATCCTCTCCATATCTAGGTATTCAATTCTTCTACAAATATTTTTCTACTACATATGTAACATTAGATAACATTAGTCTCATAGCAAAAATTTCTGTCATTATTCAGAATGCAGAAGAAACTTTAAGTCCCTTTGATGCATTACAGCTCACATCATATCATATCACTTTGAGCCACACAAAGCCACACATTGACAGAATCAGACATAACGAGACACAATGTATCAAATCTCTTTAGTCTTATACTCAAGGTGCAAAGGCAAATGCTGTCACAAAGGCTTGTAAGGCTGCTTTATAAAACTCATCACCAGAAAACAGTGCATCCTTCAGCAGTGCTACGCTTTAAGTGCTTCAGTGGAGCACTAATACATTGTTTGATAGCATAATAGCAGTACAAACTTACTGACATGGTGGAATGAAGTGTTGCTAAACATAAAAAGGCAACACAGTAAACAAATCTAGTGGCACAAGTTTGCTGTTAGCAGCAGTATCAGTGAAATACAGCTTTTTACTAACACCTTACTTTCCTACTGATTTTCCAGTTTACATCCCTGTTAACTAGCATCCCGTTTAGAGTTCGTGTTATTTTCACAGCACGCAGTAAGCTGGGCACATCCAAGAACAGACCATCTGTTTATTTTTGAAAACCTTGTAAAAGAGTATGTTTCTTGTTTACCAGTTTCAGACTCCTTCCTAAGGATCTTTCAGTTCTGAAATCTGTCCCTACCATTACTTACATTATGTAAGTAAAACATTATGGTGGTGTACCAGAATTAGTCTTTTCTACTGGAGCACTTCCAAGTCTTTGAACAGTGAAAGGCAACATTTATTAAATGTTTATTTTGATGGGGTACACTAGTCAACAATTGTGCATGATCTGCAATAGTATAATTAAAGAACACGTTTTCTGTATGATTCTTTCAGGATGGTTTACAGCCTGACTGCTTATTGGCAATAATATTCAGAGTAACAGTGATATAGTTACAGAAAAATCTGGTAAAATATTGCTGTATTTTATAAAACTATTATGAAATCCCACATTTAAATACTGAGCATGATATATGTATCTTCTCTAGAACATCATCTTTAAGTCACATCACCGTAAAACATTGTTCAAACTGTTTACCTGAAAATGTTTCCATAAGAATGGAAATTTTATGTCAGTCGATCAGCTAATTTGTCCAAAGAAAACAAGCAACAAAACTGAATTATGAATGACGTTGTAGGGCTTCTCTTTTAAGAAAAAATAATCAGATGAGAACCTTTGAGAACAGTTAGGAAGATGTCTCAGTGATGCCATACACTTGAAAGGAGTAGATTTCTAGTCTTGAGTCGTCATTGCTTCACTTACCTATATTTTCTCACCTAGTTATATAAAACATACAAAGAAACAAACAAACAAACAAATCCAGTATTAATTAGCAAACAACTGGTTGGCAAGTAGTATTGAAATGGAGCTTTCTCGTATCTGAGAGCTCCAGGAAATAGAATATTAGTTTAATTTCAACATTGCTTGCGTTAGTACACAAAATTAAAGACCTTGTTGAAAAAAAAAGGATCTTGATTCTCCAGAAAAGAAACAGAGCTTTGTTGGTATCCAACTGATGTAATGAGAACTATACAGAACAGCTTTCTCTGTGTGTCTCAGGACAGGCAATTTCACGTTTTAACATTTAAAAGTCCATCCTCTCAGTTTTCTGTGAGCACTTATTGTACTAGTGCCAAAAGGCAAGAGTTTGTCTTTCACTCAGATTTTAAAATTGGGCTTCTGTTCTTTAAATTTAACAATTCAAGTTAAGAATAAACACTCCTAACCTTGTAGGATGCTTTTAAATAGCTTTCAGGTCAGACGACCTTTTAAATAGCTTTCAGCTAAAAGCAAGTTCAAAAATTGTATATTGATTCAAAAACCCACAACAGCAGTTGAAAATGAGTGTCTTAGAAAGATGTGACACTTTTAAGAAGTAAGCTTTATTCTTTGTCATCTTCTGCAACTGTACTTTTTTCAGGGCCCTTTCTGCATGAATAAAAAATCTCTCTTCAAAGCTATAATTCCTTGTGTATTTTCAGTGTCTTCTTATAAATAAAAACTGAAAAAAAACCCCCACAACCGATATGATTCTCAATAGTCTTTTGGCTCTTGACACCTCAGGAAATAAAGACCATGGAAGAGCAGACAGCATCTAGGCATCGATACCTCTTGGTAGCCAGGTTAAAGAATTTTTGTTTATGCAGCAGTGTCCACTCAGAATGAGGATTACTGAAATAATGACATATTTGCTCAAAAGGAAGGGATTATGGAAGTATTTATACCCAAGAATAGGATTAAGGAGAGTCAAGAGAGGAAAAATAAACCTTTGCAGTAGCCCTGCAGTGCTGTAATGATCTTGTGGTTTAAGCACTCAGCATGAAGCTGTCTCTCTGTAAACAAAAATGAATCCTGAACTGCAAAATTTGGATCCATATCCCAATGGCTCCTTAGAAGTATACAATGAAAGACAGGGACATGTATTTTTATGTCTATATGCTTTCATCTCTGTCTACAGGGATTAATTAATTTCAGTGTAATTTATGATGTTGAACGAAGGAACTTGCTGTATAATATCAAAAGTGTAATATACTACAGTGTAGCAGTTCAATGAAAGCACTTTATAGGAAAATTGTCAGAAACACTAAAGATGTTAAGGCACACGAGTCCCCACTGAAGATTAATGGTAGAGATGCTTCTAAACTTTTCATGGTCTTAAAGGTTAAACTTCAAAACTTTGGAATGTCCTTGAAAGTTAATGGGATCAGGTAATGAACTACAGGTCCAGTGACCTATCTACATGCAAGCTCACTCTTAGTAACACACAGAATTCTGCTGGAGATGTGGAGGTTCTGAAATCTTATAGTATCACCCCATAATGAGCATGTCCTTTCTGAAACAACAAATGCAAGGAAAGGTGAAAAGAACTACTCAGTAAAGGAAAGAATTTGTAGGAAAGAAGCAGCTTCTCAGTTTTGAATTAAGAAATGCCTTTCACTTGTTTCTACTAAGCCAAAACAGCAACAACAACAACAATAAAATACAACTCCTCAGAAGTTTTAATGTTATAAAAGCCTGAAACAACAGAATTTGTAAATAAACTATTAAATCTCAGAATATTCTTAAGTTTTTTCACTGGTTTAAAAGTTATTCAATATCTGAAATCCTCTAATTTAAGATTGAAGAGATTATAAGACCAACCAAATTGCCTTTTAATGATATATTTCTTAAACATTGAATTATGCTTTACTTTCCATAAATCTCAAGATTTTAACTTTAAAAGTGAGACATTCATTCTTAACCTAATTATTTGATAAGATTAGAAATAAATTATTAATCTCAATCTCAAAGAAATCTCTATTTCTTCACATATTTAAAAAATCATTTTCCTGTGCTTGTGGAATGAAAGAAGTGGTAGGCTAGCAATCTACAACATGTCTTCAGTGACAAGGAAAATCAATTTCAGATATCCTTCTTCATGTTTGAGGCATTTCTTCATAAATTCTCTTGGACTTTCTTTGCCACTCACTCTAGCTCCCGCATGAAATCAGCTTTGTCTGACCAAGAAAAGGCATTGACAAGAGATGGACTAATTAGCATTGTTCCTTCAGTTAGTACATAACTAAGTAATGATACTTTTTGGAGGTCAGTATCACACAATCTTTTCCTCTCTCACCATACTGCCTGCTGAGTAGTTCCAGTGGTAGTTCAGTCCTTGCTGTGTCGGGGACTTGAACAGAAGGTAAGTGCTGGCACCAACTATGTGCTGCACGAAGCTGTCCTGTTCCCTGCCTGTACAGCAAAGGTGAAGGGAATACATAGCAAGAGCTGCAAACCACAGCTTCTGAAAATCAAACCAAAGTGAACAAACTTGAACACAAAGTGGAGTGGCAAACCTCACCAGTAGTGTCATACAAATATTTATCAGCATCTGTTGGGACCACATGTCTAGGTGAGTGTGTTCAAGAACCAGAGCAAACCGTTGGTCAAGAAAAGGAATGGGTGGCTTGTTAAGACTGGTTAAGAAAACAGTCAGTTTTCATACTATTGCTCTGCTTAAATCACCAGCATTGATGACATTTTGTTTAGATGACCACGTGAGATGGTGTTCATTCACCTCTGTGTTGCTCACTGCAGATTCAGTAAAGCGGCACCCTTTGTTTCACGGTTTTAGAGTCAACATCTCAAGAAGAGTGAGACATTCAGAGTGAGAGGTTCAGAGGGAAGAGTTCACAATGGAGCTAAATTGTAACTAGATGTTATATTATTGACAGAAAGGAATGAAGGTAACAATAGAAGAGTAAAGAAGGGCTGGAGAACATGAAAGAAGCTTCAAACAAGATCTGATGATGTTCATCCCATATTTGTGAATAAATGTAAAAACACTTGTCTTTATGAATAGCACAGATCAATAGTTGTGCTGCTGAATCACAGAATCACTGGAGTTGGAAGGGACCTCTAGAGATCATCTACTCCAACCCCCCTGACAAAGCAGGATTGCCTAGAACACTTTACACAGGACTGAATCCAGGAGGGATTTGAAAGTCGTCAGAGAAGGAGACTCCACAACCTCCCTAGGCAATCTATTCCAGTGCTTTGTCATCCTCACAGTAAAGAGGTTTTTCCTCATATTTAGTTGAAACTTCCTGTGTTCCAGCTTGTGCCCATTGCCCCTTGTTCTGTGTCCAGGTTTGCGTGAGAGCAGAACAGGTTCTGTCTGGTGATTTTGCTTTTCAGATGGGTTCTTCTGGCTGACTGCACTTTCTGAAGTTAGCAGCCTATATTCTCAGGCAGTATCTGCTTCTAGCAGTGATAACACCCCATGTTTAGAGTTACTACCAAGGATCAGTGTGCAGACCAAGAACACTGCTGGATCTTGTGTACCACATTGGGGGGTGCAGAAAAGTGAAAGGCTGCACCTGCAGGGAGGAGCGGACCGGAAAGGTGACCCTAAACTGACCAACGAGGGATTCCAGCCCATATACATCATATTCAGTTTAGAGCTGAGGGATCCAAGGGGTATCTGGGCTCTTCTCCCCTCTTGGACTGCTTTGCCAGCTTTGCTCAGCTTGGCTTGGGTCCTCTTTCAGTTCCTTCCTCGAAGCATCCAAGGAGGACTCTGTCCCTTCTGCCTTTTGATCCCAGTCTGTGTGTTCCTCCGTCTGGTACGAGAATCCAGCCCCCGAACACAGCTCCTGTCTGCCGCAGGGCCCGGTATGGGACTCCCCTGGTGCCTGCTCCACAGCATCAGTGGTGACAGTGATGGAATTACCATCAAGCAGGGGGTATGGGTTCAATACTGGCCTTGTATATATCCATTTATTATTATCTATATTTTCATTAAAGCTGTTTAGTTTCCTTTTTTAATTGCTAAGTCTCTCTCTTATTCCCTTTCTTTTCCTCTTTGGGAAGGGAGAGGGGTTAGCAGAGAGCGTCTGTTATAGGTCTGACCTGACCCTAAACCATGACATCCTGTCACTGGGCATTACTGAATAGTCAAGCTTTATCTTCCTTGTACCCACCCTTTAGATATTTATAGACATCAATGAGGTCTCCTCTCACTCTTCTCCAGGCTAAATAGTTCTATCTCTCTCAGCCTTTCCTCATAAGAGAGATGCTGCAGTCCCCCAGTCACCTTTGTTGCCCTCCACTGGACAATTTCCAGTAGTTTTCTGTCTCTCTTGAACAGGGGATCCCAAAACTTTTTTTTTTTTAACTCCTTCATCCTGACAGGAGTCTAATACAGCTGAAGATACCTGGAAATTCTAGACAAATAACAACTGAGAAGAGACGTATGAAATCTATGGTATGGATGCAGTTAAATCCACTACGCACATGACACAAAACCAATCCAGACATATCTTTTAAATCTGATGTGTTCTGGATGAGTCATATTTCTGGGCATTTGCAGTTCAATGGCAGAGAAGAAGCAGAGAAAGGAAAAATCAGGAAAGCATTGACATTTATCTCACACAAACCTGTTAACCTTTCCGTTCATGCCTGCTGTTAATCCCATACGTGAATTTACTGGCTTTTTGGTGATGACTAATTTTCAATGTTTGTGGGATGATTGGCTAATTTTCCAGCTTTCTGGTTACCTCATAACATTCTCTGATACTATCTCTCACTGATGAATTCCACCCATTTCATAAATAACTGACATAATCCACTGATTCCTCTTGCATTGTTTCAAACTTTTCATTTTATTGGAAGTAGATAAATTTATTTCCTTCTGGAATTCAGTCTTTTGTCACCCTGAAATTCTCTAGTGATTTTGATTTAGTTTTCTTATGTGATGTGAAATTTTAAGCCAGGGAGCAACTTTGCTTCTGTTAGACTTTATTTTCAAGATCATCCAGCCTCATGCTCACGTGTATTTGAATGAAAAAGATTTCTAGGAGGGATGAACAGGCATATTTGATATTACTGTCCTTCTAAGATAATTGAACATGTATTTTTGCTTCAAAATGAATGAAGATTATCTAACATTCCCCTTTTTGTTGTGGTTATTCAGGTATTATTTTGTTTTGTTAAGTTATGGCAAAAATGGCTGGTTTGTCTCCATTCCATTGACTAGGTTCAAAGATTAAAGGTGATGGGGAATATAGCAAGAGGGAAATGTAAACTGGATTATGATAAATGAATGGGAAAAAGTGAGGGGAAAATGAAATCACAAATTGGGAAGAAATCTTTAACATTTCCTCCAATATCATGCATGATGCCAGGTGCTGCAGTAACCCATAGGAACTAGTAGCAGAAATGACACTTGGCAAGTTTCGTACAAATGATAGTAATGACAAAATGGAAAGGATTTCAAATTAATGTGCACTGGAGCTTGGATGTCTCACATGTATTACACTCATGTCCACAGCTATAAAAGTGAATGTATAAGCAGAGTAACTTTAGGGATAATGGCATACTTAAAAAGTTAAGAAGTTGATCTACTTGTTAACATGTGCTTCCTTAGTTTAGCAGGAGTAACAGCACTCTGACTTTAAAGGGTGCTGGATTAGCCCATGTCATTTAGATATTACCACAAGGAATCAAGCATCAATAGCAGATCTTCTCATTTCGTTTTAATTTGAAAATCATTCTGCAAAAACTTCACAAGATGTTTTTCCAGTTTTCTGGCAAAACTTGAGCGTCATAATTTTTAAACGTTTTAGTAAGTAAACATGGTTGCAGTGGCAGGGATGTCATAGTGAAAACTACATATATTCCTGCAGTCCATTTGACATTCAGTTTTGGTGCAAAAGTGTCAAGCATTTATGCAGGTGAAGAAGCTGGGGACTTTAGGAACTTGTTAGTAGCTCCTGTATTACTGCAGATTATTTGTTAAGCTCATTTTCCTCAGTCATGTGTGATGTTAACCTATCAACATCACAACATAGTGTGTTCATGATGATATAGATTGGTAATTTTTACAGACACTGAAGCAACTCTGGTTCTGATATTTATACCGTAGACCCTGTAGTAATGATAGTGATGACTAGAAAAGGAAACATATGTACTCCTTTTCTAACCTAGTGAGTAGAATATTGTTCTTAATGTTTGCTTTTAATAGGAACAAACACATTGCTACAGACAATCTGAGTACTTTTTGAAGCATTTTATTTAATAATTTGAAAATCTCTGGAGAGACAGTATGTGGGAAACAACTATTTATGGGATTAGTTAGCTTTGGCAGTACTATCTAAGATACCTTCCTCAGTTCCTGGGAATGGAAGAAAGAACAGCCACAGGGTCACAGTATTTATCCATCTTCTGAAGTACATCTCTGTGCAGTCAGAAATATAATAAAATAAGTTTTTTTCTCCCTTCTGTTTCTGAACCCCCTACATATATGGATAGGATCTCATTTCATTAATTTCACTAAAGTCATTTTAAGAATAGATATCACAATACGACTCTTGGGAATGTAACATCATCACGTACCTGTAAGGAAATGAATATGCCTTTAGGCAATGCAATATTGATTACTCAAAGCAATAAAAAAAACTATACATGAATATAGAAATTGTTTAGTCTGTCTTTCAATGGCAATAACTTAAGTCAATGGAACAGCAATTTAAATGTCCAAAGCCAGTACTACCAAATAATAATTTTGGAGTAAGTTCCAAGGTCTTTCTTCATACTTTCTTCTCAGATAAGCTCTGGTTTCTCTTTTTTTTTCCTTTGGCATCTTACAGGGCTCCTTTCCTGCTGAATAGTTTGAATGAATTCTATTTACAGTGTCAGACAAGAGTTCTTAATTCTTCTTAGAGCCCTGAAATGTGAATGTATTTCACTTCAGTAAGTCATAAAACTGAACAAATACTACCATGAAAAAAAAAATAATTTTGTGAGTTTAAATATTAATGCTCAGTATGCCTTATTAAAATTCTGAGAATTAAATAAAAGTGAGTGATATTTCCCAAACATTGTTTGCAGAAGAAAGCTTAAAAGCTAACAATCTTCTTTTTTTTTCTTCTTTTTTTTTTTTCTTTTTTTTGTGCAAGAGGAAAATAAATCATACTTGAGCCAACAAGAAAAAATGGTTTGCTACACAGAAGGCCATATAATCTGGAATTCATCACATTCTGCATATTTTTGGAAAGGCTGCTACAATGTATGCCCCATGCCCAGGTGCTCGAGGAGGAAAATAACTCTTCTGACTCTTTTCTAACAAAGAAGAATACTTTCATAGAAAATTTGATTTTCTTAAATCAGTTGTTTCTGCTCAGTTCCTCTACTGGCACCTGGTATATCACTGTCATAGTATGTGAAATGTGACTTTGGAAAGGAGTAGCCTCCTTAACAAACAGTTCTCCAGGCAAACAGTTTATTTCTGAAAAGTGAGAGCTTTAGTTTACCTTAAATTCTCTCATGTAGTCATCTCTTTGAGAATATCACTACCTGAGAAACAGAGCCAAGGACAGTGGGGTTGAACTGTCCACTGAGATCTTACATTCTTAGTATCTTAGTAAAGCTAAAAGCTTAACCTCATTTAGTGATCAAATGCCCATATAAGGCAGCAGCTTTGCAGCTTTGGACCTTGAGGTTGACTGGCACAAATATATTCCCTGCAGTTACTTGCATGCAGACTCTGATTTAGATGGAAAAACAGTAGAACATAAAAGGGAGAAGAACAGTTACATTGTACAGAGTTGCAGGGGAAGAGGATTTGGTTACTGCGTGAAAGGTATTATGAGAGGTGGGAACGACCGAAGTCAAGAAGAGGATCAGGGCAGATGCAGGAGGAGCAAGCATAGGGAAATGTAGCACTGTCTGTGCTCATGTGAGTGCCGGTGAAGGCAGCAGTCTCTCTCTGCGTTCACCTGTGTGACCAATTGAGTGCGTATACAGTACAGTGTGCCCATGCACCTGTGTGTATGTGTGCATGTGTGCACATGCACCCGCCTACTGGGGATACGTGCTCAGCCACGCTATTGACTGGACCTGGGAACAGAAAGTTGTAGCAGCATCACATTTATCAGGCTGGGATGGAAAAAGTCCACATGCAGCCCAAAGCCCACTGCATTAGGCTACCCCTAACAGTAAAATTTCCCATTTGCTGTTTATACATACAAATTCCATTCTTAAGTTTCTTCTACCTGAAAAGAGTGTCCTTTGTGCATGGCCTTGCGCTATGCATATGTGCTATGAAAAGCATGAGTGGGAATTGTGATGAGTCTGTCTCAACAATGACATGTCGAGCCATACAACGACATCTGGTGACCCCAGCGTCATAAAGGAGGGAAGGAGCTGCAGAGGCAAGTTGTTGGAGCAACTTGTCAAGTGGTGACCTCAAAGGAGGGAAAGGAGCTGCGGAGGCGAGTTGTTGGAGCAACTTGTCAAGTGGCGTCCCCGACCAACCCCTGGGCTGTGGAGAAAGCAGTGGAGACAGAGGCCGGTGAAGCTGAGAGCAGCAGTGGAGCTGCTAAGTCCACGGACAGGTATTTGACACCTTACGTACTAGGTGAGCCACTGGGATCATGGGAGGGTCCCTCAGTAAAGAAGAGACCAGCATTTGAAATGTGTGAATGAAATAAGGACTTAAATTGGAGTAAAAAGAATGGCTTATGAATAAAAAAGGACTCAAATTGCAGAAGAATGGCTTCCAAGTGCATACAGCAGCAGTATTTAGCATCCGGTTGTGGGAGCAAAATTGGGGAAAAGTTAATTGATAGTGCTATCCGTGGATGTAAGGATGTGATGGGACCATTATGTACCTGGTGCTTACTGCTAGAAACGTTAAAAGACCTTAAAAAGCGTCGAGACGAAGATCAAAATTTAGAAGCTTCCCAAAGTTAGTGCCATTACTGTGCCTGTTGATAACCCCCTCCCGAAGGAGCCCAGAATTGACCCATCGCCCCCCCCCCCCCTTGAACAGTGAACCATCCGTGGCTTATGGGGGGAGGGGCCCCCTGTCAGGTGATGCAGTTCTTCATCACCCCTCCACTACCACCAGAATAGCCCAGTGCTCAGTGGGACCTTGGAGCGGGGGCAGGGGCTATCCCGGAACCGACATCACCTGGGGAGGCACAGAGGGAAGCTCCCCTGCGGGGGGGCTCAGAGTGCCACGGCCGACAACGGACCCTTCCCTCTGCTCAGGTTACTGCTGCCCCGTGCAATCCAGCTGACTTCTGGCAGCGAGGAAAGCACAGGCACTGCAAGAGAGTAATTGGGAACTCTATCACCTTTTCTGGAACCGAGAGAGGCGGCACTGCTGCTGCACTCGAAAAAGGGGGAGACCTCTGGTATTTCTGATGCTCAGGGAGGCCAGGATGAGCATGTCGTCTTTCCATGGAGGGCAATGCAAGATTTGCAGAAGACTACAGCCCGGTGTGGCCCCAATTCTCCTGCTGTGATGAAAGTGCTACGCCTTAAGATGAAGGTAGCAAAGAATCCGTACAGAACTGCACAGCTGGGCACGACGCTTGGAATGATCAACAGTGAAAGAGCTGAACATTTTATGGACTTTGCCTATATGCTTGTGCCTTTGTACTGGTATTGTTTGTGGGGACATTTTCATTTTTTGTATTGGGTATTGTGAGTGCACTATGGTATATGGGTCAAACTGATCATGGCTGATGTGAGACTTTCTGCTCTGGCTCAAAGGGGAATCAAGGGATGATTGAAGGGCCTGCTGAAAGCAGGCATGTTGGCATTGGTAGTTACCATCGTTTGTATTGCTCCGCGTATGCTGTCCTTGCTGCACAGGGCCCTGCAGCAGGTAGCTAACATGGCCCCTTTTGGTGAAAAAAACAAAAAGGGGGAATTGTTGTGGGAGACCTCGGTTTGTCCGAGGGATTAGAAGGTGAGTTAGATAAATAACCTTGAGTGAACATCTGTGTACCCTTGAGGAGACCAGAAAGTCCTGAGAAAAGAACCACC
>WTSP01004483.1:110575-121793 GCA_025331215.1 Actenoides lindsayi | reverse complement strand
CTTTTGTTTAGTGAAGTCTCGGGCTTTGCCCCCCCCCCCCCACCTTTCCTCGTCCTCTGAGGTCTTTCTGCCGCTCTGCTCTGGCTTTCATTTGCCGCCTCGGCGGGGCGCCCGGTCCACGCCCTCCCGAGATGCCCCGACCGGCTCCGGCTCCTGCAGCGGGGCCGGGGCCTCGGCCCCTCGTTCTCGAAACAGGCGGAAAAAATATTTAAAAATGCCATTTACCGACAGCTCCCCCCGGGAATTTACATGAAATGCTTTCTGAGCGGTTTGTTCGATCCCCCTCGCTTAGCGAATCAGCCCTGCAAACCAAACGGGAGGGTAGTTTTGTATTTCGGGAGGGGTGACGGGGAAGAGCTGTGGTCATGTACGGAGATTTTTAATGGGACACTTAAAAATAAAGCAGCTGAACTTACTTTAGCGTGGAGATGTTGACTTCACGCTAAAGCGGTGATGTGCGAATGCAATGCTGTGCAAGACAACGTTCAAGAATCTTCTGCGTGCAGTTCGTGCGTCGCCTCCTGCAGATGAAAAAGCAGCCACTGTCAGAAGGACTCATTCACTGAATGTGTTTGTTTGGTTGTTTTTTCTTGGCCGCTGGAATCTCCTCTGACTGACAGTGGCTTTAGGTTATGTTCCATGACAGAAATGCTTCCATATGTAGAAATACCTAATACCTGTATTAATATTGGGACCAAAGTAGCATCAGCCTGTGTGAATACACTGGCTCTGCTCCCATGAAAGTTAGATGGGCCATTGCCGTATATTTTGGTTAAGAGGTAGATTGTACTTTCTTATGTAGGATTTTTGTATAGTAGTAGCATTTCAGTGTTAAGCTTAATTTCCTACTTTCTACTTAATTTCTGAGTAGACCTTTCACTGAGATATTGAACTAGTACTATTGTAAAGCATTTCTCCTTTATATTTCCGTCTGCATATATTTTAAAGTTCCTGCTTGTTGAAAAGTTTGGAGATTGGGGAAGGTGTGATTTTGTGTAGCATTTAACATCTTTCACTTCATACCTGCTTAGTTGGTAATGTTTGTGGCTTGTTTGCTCTAGGAGATTACTAGCATCTCTAGTAATTTTTGAGCATAAGAGCATTATTTTGGCCTGGCTTCAGATGACTGCGTTTTAAACTTTTTTTTTTTAAGCTGACATATGAATAACAAAACCCAATAAATAGAAATTTTACTTAGGAGAGCAAGTTTCAAAAAGCCTTTGCTTTGAAGGTCATTACTGCCTTGTCTGTGGTGAAACCTGAATTGAAATGCAGGAACCTCACCTAGCCTGTGTTTGCTATCCTGGAAGCAAGGGTTCCTACTTAGGCATCCTGAACTAGAAGCAAATGCAGCCAGGACTGTAGGTATCAGTTTGGGAGCTGGTAATAACTCCCAGCGTTTCCTTCGGTTTACCCACAGTGACAAGTGAGTGGTCTCGGTTAAAATGCTGCTTCAGACGTGTACTCAGTGTGACAAACAACCGTGTGTTTGTGTGTATATGGATAAAAACTTGATTGTTTATCTGAGGCAGAAATAAAGGATTGGATTTCCCTCCTTTGTAAGCTAAAATACAACAGAGTTTGCTTTCTTTTTGCATAAAAATGTCTAAATGTGCACAGTAGATCTTTCTTCATAAATGGCTGGCAACTCTGTGGTACTTTCATGATTCTCTTCCATGAATCAGGCTCATACTTGTACTTTAATTTCCTCAGTTCTAGTAGCTCAGTGTTACTGTGGTCATGTTTTTAATGCTATCTTAAAACACCCATTAAGACAACAAATAGTTAGAAAATACAATGACTACAGATTCAAAACCTTATTTTAAAACACAAAATCAGCAAAGGAAAATATACTTTGGAGAAGGTGTAGGAGAAAGGGTTCTGCTCAGAACTGAAGTGTGATGGACGTTTTTTAGCTTTAATCTAGTGCCAGCCTAGTCACCTAACCCATCTAGACCAGAGATGTATATGTATGAGTGATGTTCTGTAACTTGGTGCTCTAGCTTCTTAAATAAGCTAGTTAATTGCAAATGTGTTGTCTGTAATTAGAATGGCATTTAGTCACCATTTAAGTAGTTTAGTGAAGTCTTGTTGAAATTAGTAATTCAAATTTGGGGTAGTGTTAAACTGTAGGTGGTCACAAACCATTCCCTAGGTGGGTTTGAACATCTTGAACTGATGTTTATGGAATAGCTGTCTTACAGAGGTGGGGATGGTGGCAGAGGTGAGGTAAAGATATTTCTTTACTGTGAGGACCAGAAACTGGAATCACAGAAACCAGCGACTTTCTGTTCATCTTGCCAGAGTGAAGTTACCCTATGTCAAGGGCGAGTCAAATGGAACTTTTTTCCAGCCCTGATTTAATGGTTGTGTCGTGTTAGTGCTGTAATGTCATTTTAAATTTTTTTTTATGCACAGGAAAGAATCAAATCAGTATTTACTTCCACAACTTTTAATTTTGCCTCCTGCTGTAGTTGAATGCAGCTGACATGCAGAACTAGGTTATTTATGGCGTTGCCCAAGCACGGCTGTGGAGCTGCTGTGAGTTGTGATATTCTCTGTGTCACATTGCAAATCAAAAGGTAACCAGCACAAGCACTTCCTAAGACAATATGTATTCATTCTGGTTTTGACAGAGCTTGAACTAGAGGTCTGCGAGCATGTGCCTGACCAGACCTCGTTCTGATGTACACCCTGGCCTGCCTTCCCACAAAACCCACTTCATCTGCAGCTTTCCATGCATCAGTGCTTCCACACTGCGAAGTGTGCTTTACAGGAACCCTCCCGTTGCACACCATCTCCAGTGCCGCTGCACTGAGCGGTGTGCTGCCCAGTAACCCTTCTTAAGCCCTTCTTATAAGGAGGCTGATCTGCAGTGGCTCTGGCTCTCTAGCTTCTTCTCAAATGGCTCTTTGCGTGTGGCCATTTTCAAGCCAGATAGCTATCATTTAACTCCATGGTAGTTCAGAATGCATTTGCAAATAAGTTTGGAAGTGGTATTACAGAACAATAACCTTATGGGTGTTACATTCAGAAGCACTGAAACAATTAAAATAGAACTGTATTATTTCATAGCAGCACAGAAGATTTAGATTTTTTTTTTTGGTCAATATTAAAAATCACATCTCAGTATGTAGGTTTTCTAATGGCTTCCCCCCCCCATTTTTTCCACCTAATGGTTGTGTGTTTTTTGTTTGGCTGGGTCTTTTTAAGCAGAACAGTAAAGATGTTGGGACTAACAAGCAGTTAGTCAATAGTAAGATACAGCACCCAGTTTTGCTGTCAGCATTCTTAAAATAGAGCTTTGTTAGTGGAAAGATTGCATCATACTAACAAAAGATGCAAGACCTGAGGAAAGAAAGAGAGAGAAGGGATTTATACTTGCCTTTCATTTAACCACAGAAAATACCAAGAGGTGACAGTTGTCTTAGAGTCACGCTCTCAAAGGAAAGAATATCACATGCAAACCTTTTTCTAGTGCTTTGAGGTGAAGCATGACGGGAACGATGGCCAGAAAAAAATGCAAGCTAGATATGTAAGGCATGCTCTTTAATGTTGTTGGTGAGTGGTGAGCTGCAGTTTATCAAATTCCAATCAAAATAGTCTTATGATATGTAGAAATCAGTCTCTTGTACAGTAATGGTATTACAAAGAGACCTTTCAGAAAGGCAGCTGAAGTCATTGATGGCAGAATTTCTGGTGTGACATGTGTCTGAAAAAACGTTGTAGGTCATTGCAGTTGATGCTGAGAAAAATTGATGGCATGAATGCTGGTGCTGGTGCCAGTGGTTCTCACTGTGTTGCAGGCAGATTATTAGAATAACGTATGAAAAATAGTACCTCTTTATATCTCCTACACTAAAAGGCCATTCATGTAATGATTCAAGTTGATCTTTAATTAAAACGAAGCTTGACTTAGTGAGGTAAGCATTCTTAGCAATTTTGACTAAGTTGATATTAACATAAAGCTTACCCCAAACCTTTTCCAGTGTTGCCAGGTGGAGCGTTTTAGTCTCATCTATGTGCAATTCTTTCTCAGTTTGCAGGCAACTTTAGTATGCCCGGCAGTATTGTCAAATGGTATCCTCTGCTTTTGTTTGGCCTCAAGAACCTTATCGTGCCATTTCATAGCTTACATTGCTGTAGCTGGACTGCAACTCAAACATGCTCTCTTGATTGTGTGTTTTTTCTCTTTTCCTTTGTGCTGCCTCTAGTGTTCATATACTGGTATGATTAGCTGAGCTTGCAGATGTAACAGAAAAGTAGCCTTATGGTAGAGTAGTCTTCAGCTGGCTGTGAGCTCATCTGGGTAGTTCCTGAGCTGTGCACTTACCAGAATGACATGAGGGAAGCTTAAGCTCACCCCCAGTTGTAGAGTTGCTGGGTGAATCTGTTAGCCAGCTGCTTGAAAGGAGGCAGTTCTGCTGTTTTCCCCACCCTTGCAGTGGTGCCTTTTGACTGGACAGTGAGTCAGTTCACAGAGCTCAGCTCTCAGGAACTGCCTGGTTTTTCCTCCTCCAGAATGTTTTTCTTTCTATCAGTTGAGCTCCCTGAACCTTTCATGTCGCAGGATCACAGAAACCTTGGCATGAAAAAAGAAATGACAGTGTGCTCTTGGCGAGAGATGAAACTTCAGCTGGCTATGTTGGCAGTACCCAGGTATGCACCATCCTGGTTTAGTGCCTGTTTTAGACTGGTGTAACATGGCACTGCTGCAAAGAGAAGTGAGCTTGAGTTTCTGCATCTGAACATAGGCTGAAAGTTGTGGTGGTGTGCCCAGGGCAGCGGAGATACATGGTAGCTGATCTAGGTGCACAACTTATTGCCACTCCACCAGTGGTTAAGATAGGGAAGGGGAAAGCCCTGTCCTGGTGGAGGAATTACTAGTGGTGTTTGAGCAGCTAGAACTCTCCCCTCAGTGTTGAGCTGGTGACTTAGCTGGGGATCGACACAAGTGGGCAAAGTTTAACGGCTCTTGTTTCAGCTGCTGTAATTTACTCCTCAAACACGGAATGGGCGAGGTGACTTGGCTTTTTATTATCTGCTGTTTCATCATTACCTACTATGTTTATGTTAATACTAATCTTAGCACTGGGACTTTGTTGAGTGATATGCAAAACCAAAGCCCTGGCTAATCGTGGCTGCAGAAATCTGTTGGTGCAGAGGGTCTGGTAGTCCTGACCTACTGATTGTAATTGTGATGATACCTTAAGTAAATGGAGATACCAGTTTTAGCTGACTTACTATCAAAACCAAAGCAGTTTTGAGGCATTAAAAACTGTTGCTAGAGAACTGTAATTTTCCTGGAGATTTTTCTGGCTGTGCAATTTTACCAATGCTCACTGTTGTTTCTTGAAACAAGAATGCAGAACTCTGAGTTTATAACTCAAAATCTGAGTTCCAGATGCTGGTTGAAATGTGATTGAATGCTTTCGAGTTTGGAACAGTGAAAATTTCCAAAGTAGAGTTAGGCCAAGAAACCCATCTTCTTATTTCTCACCCCTGATCCTGCTTCTGGAAACGAATGCTTCCTACTTGTAGTTAGTAAAGGTATACTAAAAAACCAAGAGATTCAAGATTAAATTAGTTTCTTCTTGGGAGGCTTTGCCAGATGGTGTGAAATGGAAGTCTGAGTAATATCTTGATGATGGGTAAAGGGAAGCCATCCTGTTGGCACCTCGTGTGTTCTTTATTTTTGTTAGCGCATAGTTGAGGGAGAACTTCCAGGGGAGAAGAGTTTGCAGACTGGTGCAGTATTAGCTGCTGAAACTCATGCTCATCTCCTACTGTTTGGCTGTACTGTTTACTTTCAGTGCTCTTATTTGCAATTCTGTGGACATCTGCAAACCTCTGAGTTTTGAGAGCTGCAAACTTGCAGTTTGTGACAGACTGAAGCGATGGGGAACCAGACCTTACAGAGACTGGAGCAAAACCGGGAGGATATGGCTGCTCAGTCCTTTTTCATGTGTTGTAAAGTTGTAGGTTGTGAATGAAAGGAATCTCTGTTTTAATCACTTAAAGGAAAACATATCTTCAAGTTCAAAACAATACTGAAGACTAGGTGCTTGAAAGGAGGAGAGGATGGGTAATGAGCACCCATCCTATAGGAATTTTACAAAAACCCTGAGAATTTCAGCAGGGAGTTTTTCCTTCCCAGCAGTTTCAGTTGTAATTAGCAAGTTAATTTTTGAGCTGGTTGGTGTTCGTTCCTTTTTAGGTGTTCAACAGGGCCTCTGTAAAAGGACTTTGTAAAAGATTTGTTGTGTGCTGAATGCATAAACAATTGACATTTTCAGCATACATAATATATATATAATTGAAAATGATACTAGTATTCAGTATTTTATGCAAAGTTATTTGAGTGTTAATACCTCAGTAATGAAGGGACACTGACATCTTGTTTCTAAGAGCTGATTTTGGAAGGCTTTGGAAGTGATTAAGACCCAGCTTCTCCAAAGAGAGGTTCAATGGCTGGCCTCTAACCTAGTCGCAGAATGGATTTCCCTTGGCCCTAGGTTTGTGTCTCTGGCTTCTTGCCCAGCAATATGCCTGCAAAAGAACCCAGTATCCCCTTAGGTAAAGGTGATTCTTCTGGTACCTTCAATTCTTTCTTGCTGTGGGTAGCAACACCAAGCTTGTGTTTTCTGTTCTTTTAATTTGTGTTTCTTGGTTGTCAGTCTTGGCCTTCGAGTACTCTGGTGTGGCATCCAGGCATGAAGAAGGTTGGACTCCCACTCCAATAGTAGCAGGGCTGTGCTGATACACGTGTTGAACCATGTAATGATTGGTCTTCACAGCCAGTCGTGTTACTAATGCCAAAACCAGAAGGACTTGGGAAGCTGAGAACCTGACAGTTTTGTACTCCCAGGCAATTAGACCACTGGTGTTCTGGACACACTCAGATGAGTTGCCTTTCCTCTTTGAAAAAGGCATCCAATAAATGCCCAGTTAAAAATTAATTCCTTGACATGGAATAAATGAAATCAAAACTTAGGGTTTCTAACTGCTAACTTACATTACAGATGAGTGGTAATTATATGAATGAGATATTATAATGATATTAAACCTGGCTGATGCATTTTATTATCTGTGTGGGCAGCTCTTTGCTTTCGGTTGCCATTGCAACCTGTAGGGAAACAATCTTAAATTCACTTGCTGTCTTCTTTCCCCAGTAATTATAATGGGAGCTGTCTTTCTGTGCTATCTCTCTATCTTAAAAACAAAGACAATTAAAAATGATGCAGCCAGCCAGCTGTGTTTCAAAACATCTAAGTTTAACAAACAGAGAGGTTTTTATTGGTCAACATAATTCTTTAAAATAGCACCCTCATCTTTTTGGATCTTCTTGGTCTCAGAGTTCATTATATTATAAATACAGAACTCATCAGAGTGTGGAAATAGTTAAAAAGGAAAATTCTCTAAATATTAATAATTTAATTATAGCCTTAGGACCTCTCCTTGTAGTGTTTGATGAACCCTGCAGCAGGAGTATTGAATCATAAAAATAAATAAGATTTCAGCATGTTCTGAAAATTCAGTTTATAATTAAAAGTCCAACTTCTTTCTTTTAGTGTCATTAAAGTATGTTGTAGTGGGGGGAGATGAATGCTGTGGAAAAACATGTAACATACTTCAAGTGAGGAAAAAATACAGTCACTTAACTATGAGCTGCCACTATGCTTTTCCCACTAAAAATGTGTTCTAAATGATCAGTTGGTAACAGCTTGTTAATGATGAGTCTCAAGATAGACTTTAATTTTCCAAAGAAATTGCTGAAATTTTATCTGAGGCCAAAGGATCGGTGCTTTGAAAAGTACTGTGGTTTCACTCTTCTAGAGTACTAGTTCACTGCAGCACAAAAATACAGTAACCTTCAAAGACAAGTGACAGGGACACAGATCTTCAGTGTTAGCTTAAAATGTCTGTCTTGGTGAAGCCTGCAGGGGCTGCTGAAGACTGCCTTAAGTTAAAGCTTGTGATGTTCAGCATAGAAATAGTATAGGTAAATAAGAGAGCATGCAGAAAACCAGATGGCTCCCATACAGGAATAACTTGCATCCAGTATACAGAAACGTAGGGGAAAAGCTCTTATAGAATGGTTTGGGTTGGAAGGGACCTTTAAAGGCCACCTAATCCACCCTCCCTGCATTGAGCAGGGACGTCTGCAACTTGAGCAAGATGGTCAGAGCCCTGGCCAACCTGACCTGGAATGGTTCCAGGGATGGGGCTTCTGCCACCTCTCTGGGCAGTCTGGTCCAGGGTTTCACCACCTTCAGTGTAAAAGAATTTTTGTCCTTATCTAGTCTAAACCTCCCCTCTTTTAGTTTAAAACCATCACCCCTTGTCCAGTCACAACAGTCTCTGCTAAAAAGTCTGTCCCCATCTTTCTGCCAGGCCCTTTAAGTACTGAAAGGCCATCTCCCTTGAGCCTTCTTCTGTCAAGGCTGAACCCTCTCCCTCGTTAATTCGAAGGAGAATTCCTCGTGTTAGCAGAAGCACCAGAGATGAAATACTGTAATCCCTTCCATGGTTTTCAGGGGAACACAGTTCACTTAGTGTGTTGAACATAACCTGAGCATTTCTGCAGGAGTGATTCATCACTGGTTAGCATTTCTGCATCTGCGTGCTCAAGAGATCTTAGTGTATCTGCTAGGAGCCCTTTGGGCTGGAGATGTACTGATGCAGTGTCTTGTGTTGCCATCCTTATGGCTACTGGATGAGGAGAATAACCTCCCCAGTAGTATCTAGGACTCCTGTCTGTATTCAGGATGTACAACAGAAGGGCGTGTGGAGAGCCCACCTGGGAATGCCTTTTTTGGAGTCCTGTTGTTGAAATACTGCCAGTTGGGTTGCAGGAATCTGCTCTTCCTCCGAAATTCAGCCCTCTGCTTGGACGGGTATGAGATGCCCTTTGCTGTTTCCTCACCCAGAGATTTGGGATGGGAGAGGGGAGGGAATCAGTTTGGTTTGGGGGCTTTTGGTTGGTTTGTTTTTGTTTTTTTTGTTCCTTGGCTCAGTGTTTCTAATGGAATAAACATTCAACAACAGCAAAATGGAAGAGGAGGCTTCAGGAAGGAGGTTTAAAAGTGGTGATAGATGCACCGAGTGATGTGCGGTTGCTGTTTGATCTGCTGTGGCTCCTGACACTAGTTCCCTGGCTGCTGTTTTTGCTGACCTCTTTCTGTAACTTGCCCGTGTCCTGTGCCGTTTCTTGCTGTAGTTATTCTGATCTGTACTTTGTGGAGTGGAAGACAACCAGTCACTTTACTATCAAATTTGATGTTGAGTGGTCATTTCCGTTAGGTGCAAGTTGCTATGTGGGGGCAGTTTGTGCTGCTTTCTGCAGGCAGATCAAGACTTTTGGTTTTTAAAACCAGCAGGGGAAAATGCACAAAAAGAACAAGAAGCTTTAAAATTGTAGTTCTGTACTTCCAAATTGTACTTCAAATGCACAAGAAAGGTTTATTTTTCTCTGAGGAATGAGTCGTCTAACTAATTCTGGTGAAGGATGAGCTATTACCCTGTCTGTAGCTCAACAGATGGACTTTCTGATCTTTATAGTGCAGAATCCTTCTTGTGAAATCTGTTTGCTCACAGACATCCCATGTGTTCTTCTCATAAACCGGATGATAGTGTCTGGCCCAGGAAAAGAGAGAGTCAAAAGCTCACTCTCCACCTGTACTCACTCACTGCGCCCAGTGAGGTTGTTGAGGCCCAGTTGAACTGAAAGTGAAAGGATTATTTTTTTTAAATTATTACTATTTTTATCCTTTGTGAGAATAGTTCTGTTTTTTTCCTGATGTAGGCAATATGATAGGTTCACACTTGGAAGTCAAGTTGCCTTGTTCTAGAAGAAGGCTTTGCCTGGGTTTGTGCTCTCTGCAGCTGCTGTCTCTGAGGCAATGCAAGTGCTGGTTTCCTTGCCCTCAGTGCCAGGCTCCTGCCGGGTGGATGGCAGCAGATGTTTTCACTTGACTTTGCGTAACGAGAGGACGGAGATATTCATAGATGGTGTTCTTCCCAGCTATATATTGTGTGTATATATAGTTATTTCCATACTTACTAAAAATCAGGTTTGTTGTTTTTAATATGGATTGTGTATATTTGATGTTTGTTTTGAAAAAGTACATCAATTATCTACTACACTAACAAGTGTTTGGGGCTTGAAGAAACATTGCTATGGTAAATACCGTTACCTAAAGTTCCCCTCTTCAGAATGTGGTGATAAAACCTGCCAGCTGCAAGGCACGAGGCACTGCTGGCTGCTCCTGGGATGTGGCAGGACAATTGAGGCACATGTATTAGCTGTGTATGTTATATATTGCTTCCGTGTTGATGACCGGAGAAAATGCAGACTTTGTTAAACTGCAGAAAACTTCCAGGGATTTTGAAGATGCTGGTGAAGAAAATCACTAGGCCTTCTTGCAGGTTTCAGGGGCTTGCAGGGATTGATGGGGAGACTTTAAACATCTAGCCTGGTTGGAAAGAAGGAAGTAAGTTACCACATCATGTATATTGCACGTAATAGAAGTACTAGGAAAAGTAAAGGAAATGCTGTGGCTAAAGAGTGTGCAGAAACTAGCTAAAAGTTCTAAAAATACATTTTTAGCTTTATTGAATCCCTGTTAGAGCAGGTAGAAATTCTTCTGTTTTGGCAGCTCTGACATCTTTGGAAAGTAAACTGTGTATAAAGGGAATTTGTCCCGTGTCTGGGTATCTTACAGGAACAAATGGACTCCAGAGCAAATGTGAATTGTAGAAAGAAAGAAGAAAAAAATTATGTTCAGAAGGTGTTCCCTGTTCCAAATCTGTGAACTAAGTTAAAAATGATCACCTTTTGTTTTCACTGCTGATGACAAGGAGCACTGTCACATGCCTAATGCAGTGAGTGTCTGTGCCCTTTCTAAGACTGTTTGAGTTGTTGCTTATAGTTGTGGTCAGATTTCAACAGTTCTTGGGTTTTCTGTGATGCTTCTGGAGACGTTTTAAAATAATAGTTCCTAGAAGGTCAGCAGGGTGGGGGGATAAATACTGCATTTCTTTGTCTTGAAGTAAGTTTGAGACTCCAACTGCGATTGGGAAGGACTGTGACTCCTGTGATGTCACACTGCTCTTCTGTTTTAGCTTTTTTTTTCTCCCCCCCCCGCCCCCCCCCCCCCCCCCCCCTCCCTCCCCCCACCCCCTCCCCCCCTCCCCCCCTCCCCGCCTCCCCTCCCCC
>WTSP01004483.1:46336-110565 GCA_025331215.1 Actenoides lindsayi | reverse complement strand
TATGTTGTAGCCCCGACTGCGGTGTGGGCAGAGTGTGGGCCCTTGTGGTGTCCCCCCCCTTTTTTTTTTTATTTTTTTTTTTGCCCCCCCCCCCCCCCCCCCGCTATCTTTTTTAATATTTGCTGCTAGTTTGCCTAGGTCAGAAATCCTCAGAGTTTTCATAACACGGTGTACCCAGGCTGCTGGGTGCTACCAGTGCACAGCAGCTGCACTTACCCATGTGGAGTGTGAGCTGAGCTCTCAAGTTGCATGTAGTAGAGGTGAAAAAATGGCTTTAGCTCCCCTTGGACTTGCATCTCCTCTTGATCAGAGGGGCAGGGTATGTTGTTTTGTGAGGCAGTGGACTTTATGCCAGAGACTGGCATTGCTTGTCCCAGATGGTAGTACCTGAAGAGGACTTCAAAGTTACCATTCTTTGGCACAGTCAGCATAGAATAGTGGAGAGGTGTGACTTATGGTGCCTGGGCAATAACAAAGATGATACACAAACTTGACAGAAAACAAGGAAAAGAATTTTTTTTTTTCTTTGTGTTCTTCCTTAGAGCTCTTTGGAAGGTCACTGATGCTGCCTCCTTTCTCTCCTTTCACTCATTTGCACAATCGCAGCAGAGTGCTGCTGGCTGTTAATCCATTGATTCAGATGATGGATCTAACACCACTGGCTCTGCAGCTGGTTTATGTGGCATTTGACATTTTGCTTGGGGGAGACTTATATTAAAAGAGCATTGAGTGCACAGAGTGGATACAGCAGAAGTCAGCTAAGGCCAAATTAATTGTTTGTGTGGCTTGTCTTCGTGTGTGCTAAGTTAGAGCAGAGATGATGGACTGCTGCTGTGCTGTGTGTTCAGTGATCAGCTGTGAACATCTGTTAAAGCTCGGGAGCAAGGGCTTGGGCCCGTGTACTGTTCACAGGATCATCAGCTTAGTGCTTGGAAGGAGGTAAAGCAAATTGCACGTTGAGAATCAGTAAAAAAGGATCAGAGAACAAGAGATAGCACATGATGAGACCGTGCATCTGTGGCTGCTGTGCCTCTCGGGTGCTGGATGTAGCTCTGGATGCCGTACGTAGCTCTGTTGCGGGATGCTGAGAGCAAGTGCACGAAAGACAAATCACTCAAACTATTGAAGTGGAAAAATACCCCTATCTTAGCAAACGTTTGCCAGGTAGATTTTTGGTGGCTGTGAAGGCATTTAGAGAAATGCTGCTGTCTGTTCACACCGTTGTGTGCGCTGCCTTAGACGTACGGGCTTGGCCACTGAAGGCAGGGACTTGGGTTTCACCCATGCGGGTGTTGTTGCTGGCTGATGGTTTTCAGATTGCACTGGGTAAGAACACTGCTGTTGTCTGGGGAGCTGGGCCCTCCTGTGCCCTTGGTGAACTGCTGTAGAAATGTCTGTGCTGGACAACACTACCTTGTTCCAAGTTGAAAGTAAGGATGTACAATGATAGTACCATGGTGCCGAAGTTGGTTAGCAGCAGAACCGCTGGGCATTCCTACTGCTGCAGGAGCTGAGGAACTGCCGGTGTTTCAGCCTGCACGCCTTGCTCCAGTTCTGCTGCATGCACATCTCTCCTCCCAGAGCTGAATGGACTGGTTTGTGCCACCTTCCTGCAGGGCACAGAGTGCCACTGCAGCTGATGGGCACTGTTAGGCAGCTATTTTTTTTTCTTGTCCTCTCAGAAGGGTACAGCAGCAAATTGGCCAATGGCCCGAGTCACTCGGCTCTGCACACTGACAGGGTATGAGAGGGGGTTTAAAAATAAAAGGCTTGTGTCCAGCTGGGGACTCCAGTGCCACTTTGAACTGTAGCCTCCATCACAGTGTAAATGTTCTAAAAATAGGCTCTAAGCCTCTGGGAGCATGGGATTGGTTACAAGATCAGATGTTAGGGAGCAGAAACATCATTGACTGCTGGCCTAGAACTTGGTATTGAGGTTTTTGTCTCGTTTGTTTGTTTTGTTTTGTTTTTATATTGTTGTCTTGAAATACTCAAGCATGAAAAGATGTTTAATGAAAAACAGAAATGTAAAGGCACTTTGTGATATGTGTTTGTAGTTACAAGTATTTCTAAGTGCCATGTTGAAGAGCTAGCATAGGTCTCTTGTCATCCACAGAGTTAGATGGTGCTGAACAGCCACTTAGCTTGTGCCCCCTAATCTGTTTTTATTTTCTGGCTGTTTAATCATGACAGGCCCAAATTCCCAGCAGTGCTCTGATGCTCAGTGTTGCAAATGAGGTGGATCGACACCGTTCACTGAATGTATAAAGTGCCATAGAAATACAAAATCCTGAGAGAGATTTACAACTGCTTTTGATCTTTGTACCTTTTTTCCCTCTAAAATAAAAATACTGCCCAGTGGTGTGGTGCAATGACATTGCATCTTCTTGTGAACACCTCTGAAGAAGATAAATACCTGTGAACCTATGACAGGTTCAGATAGCATATGTTAAATGAAAAGCTCACTGAATATCTTGAGTAAAAAACCTACTGAATAATCTACCTGTATTGATCCTTAAATGATCTGGAGGTCATGTAGCATATTGTCATGAGATGAAGGTGTCGTGTATGACATTAAATTAAGGATACAGAAACCCCTGTGTACTAAGCCTACCAAGTGGGAAGTGTTGTGGGTAACTTTGGACAAATGTAAGTAACTTTTTCTTTCCTTTTCCTTCTCTCCTTACTGCCCATCATTCTCTTTTTGGATTGCTGCTGCACCTGTGTGGACTTGTTCCTGCCATGGTTCCAATTCATCATTTTACCGGACTACTTCTGGATGTGTTCCACTGATCCCTTCAACACTGGAAATGACCGAAATGTGTTGTTTACAAAGTAGCTGTAAGTATTACTTTGATGCAGCTGTACTACAGCTATTGTGGAACTAGATGAAGCATTAGGGGTTTAGTAGGTGAGCTGGAACTGAGCTTAGGTAGCAGCTGGTTGAAAATCGGGAAGGGATAAAAGTGAAAGGGAAGCTATTGTAGGTGTTAGAAACGTGAGATCTCACCTGGCACAATGACAAATACAGCAGGAGTCAGCACTTCAACAAAAAAACGAGTAACTTCTTTTAAAAGCTGTTGTGGAAATTTAAGGAACTCAACTCCTAGTTTGTTTCTGCCTGTTTAGAAGTAGCAAGTTATGAGCAAATACTGAGTTGCATGTTGAAAGCTTCAGTTTTCATTGGTGTTGATATACTAGAAATCTGAACCTGACATAATTTTTTTTTTTGAAAGGCTCTTTCATATGGACTGTAAATGCACACCAGTAATGCCAGCGTAACACTTCATACATCTTTCTAGTTAGTAACATTTATATTTCATGAACTAAAATTATGGGTGCAAATGCTATGGCTGCATTTAACAGAGGAAACAACCCCAAACATGCCATCTCTTCTTGTTCAGTGTTTCATACTCTGTGTTCTTAATGTTCTTGGTAGTAAAACTATCCTAAATGTGGAGCTATATATGAAGGGGAAGAGAAGAGAAATAAAAATAATTTAAAGCAAGAATTACATGTACACCCGTCTTTTAATCAAAATAAATACTCTCTAGTTGTAATAAAGGGGGTGAGCTGTTTCTGGTTAGCGTGACATGCATTAAAAAGTATGTAGGCATTAAAAGATGCAGGTGGTTGACAAGTGGAACTATAAGGAGTGTCTGACTGTAGTTAGATATTTTACATCTGTCAGGATGAATAGCAGTTGCATATGCTGAATGGTTACTAAGGAACTGCACTGTTCAGAAGCTCTTTAGTATCTTAAAGAACACCCATCTGAACGTCAGGTAGTATCTCTGAAGTGCTGGCCTCTGGTCAGGGTTGCAGATTGTGGTAGATTGTATTTCTCACATGTAGTTGTAGTAATGGATTGGAAAAATAAAACAGCCTTTGGGTTTTTTAATCTCTGGCTGATGTTTTGGGGTTTTTGTATGAAATCCTTTGAAACGTTTAAGGTGGGGCTATTGCTGCACCAAAGGCTGAATTGAAACAAAAAACAGAGTTTCTTGATGGTGCAAAGCAAACATTTAGAGAAGTAATAACATTTGTTACATTGTGAGTATTTGAACTTGAAATTACAACACTTATCTTTAGCTGGTATGATTAGATGTTCCTCTCTTAATGAGTTCAAAAATGCTGCCCATTTTTAAACTTGAAGGGGAATGAATACAGTGTATTAGTACTAAACAAGGGCTGATAACTAATATGCAGTGGTATTAAATCTATCTTTTTTGAAGCAGTCCTGCTAAGTTTGGACTTCTCACTTAAATTTGATGATGGCACCATGATCTTTCTAGTGGTGTAGCACTGAGAATAAGGGTTGGTTTGCCAAATGGAGAAATCAGTTACATGACTTAAAGCAGAGTGTTGACACATTGACTGCTGCTGTTGGATTGCAAAGCTTGTTCTTCTTGCCTTCAATCCTGTAAAAGGGGTAGTGTGTTTTTATATCCGTGCAAGGAGAGTTTCTTTAATCAAAAAACCACCATGTTCTTTGAACTGCTAGGAGTTAGTACTGTAATACAGTTATTCTGTCAATTTTAGAATATGTATCTGAGTAGGCATTAGGCAACCACCTATCAAGCTTAAATTAACCATGCTCTATCCTGTACAGGGAGTATGGGAAAGCTACAGTCATACTATTGGCCTGCATTTCACATGGGCTTTGGAACAAAGTTGATTGTGTTTTAATCTGTGTTTGTGCTTGTACACTCTGGTTCTTGCACAGTCATCATGTGGTAAGTGTATTTGCCCGAAATGCTGCTAGCATAGCCAGTCTTTTGGGTACCCAGTCACAAAAAAAGGAAAGAAGAAAAAAAAAATAAAATAGAATAAATCAAATTTTCTTCTTGTTGCAGTTCATTGCCCTGTCTTTGATGTAAATAGCTTCAGTTGTTGAGAGGCTGGGTAGATAGCACCTTAGCACCACTCCACAGGTGTGAAAATGATCTGAACATTTAAATAACTAAAAAACCAAACCAAAACACCTCAATCAAGGTAAGAAGGTACAAGCTTTTATTTCATTATTTTATTTCTAAATATCTCTTTCCTTAGCAACAGAAGAACCTTGAAGGATATGTGGGGTTTGCAAATCTTCCAAATCAAGTTTACCGAAAGTCTGTGAAGAGAGGATTTGAATTCACACTGATGGTAGTAGGTAAGCTGCTTCCTTTGGTTTGGGTGGTGATCATCAGAAGTATATTGATGTAGTTCTTAAAATCTGTGGGGATGATGTAAATGTGTTTGGTATGACTTCATGAGGAAATACAGATATTCCACTTCTAGACTGTTTTCTAGAGTGCTTTAAAAGAATGTGTTGTCTGATATGCAGGTAGATGAGGAGGAGAATAAAGAATGAGAACTGTGTAGTTCATATGGTCTAAGAAAAATTATGGTGTGGGTCTGAAGTGTGCTTTGGAAGTATGACATAACAGAAATAAGTTGAACTTGGATTTTCTAACCAAAAACCAACCAAACAAGAACATAAACAACAGAAACCCCCTAACAGACAACCCAAAACAAAAAAACCCAAGCCAACAAAACAAACCCAAACAAACAAAAAAACCCAGCAATGAAAAGAAACCAACCAAACAAAAAAACCCAAAACAAGACCTGCCTTTGTAGTTGAGTGTAATATGGCAAACTGGGATCCAAAAGTAAGGTTGGTATCTTCCTTGCACATAACCAAGCAGCAGGATCCTGTGTACTTCTGTGGCCACAAAACTGTGCTACAAAAAATCAAAGCTTTAATTTAAACAAACCTTGCTAGTTTGTGTGGTTGCAAAGAAACCCAGATGTAAAGGGTGCATTTCCTATAGACTACATATAATGGGAAGCTATAGTTGGTATGGGATAACAATTCATTTAGGCTTCAGTGATGATCCAAATTGTCACCTTTCCTGCTAGGACATCTGATTTCCCTTTTTCCCTCTCTTCTGAGTACTTGTATGATAGTAGACTGTTGTTATGATTGGGTATGTTTGTGTGTAACTGCTGTATATACTGGATATGTGGCTTAGTTTTGATATGCTAGTGATTAAAATAATAATAAATTTCTAATAGCTAGCTGTCTCTGATATCTACCTTTATCTCTTGTAATTTGGATAGCTTGATAATGCTTTGATATGTTGTCATCAATACAATGGATATCTTGTGCTGTTATGTACATGTGGCATGTTACATAATAGTCCTATTAATGGAGTTAGAAATCAAGGTCAAACTGGTAAAAACTCATCTTTTTTTTTTTTTATTACAAAGTGAGTTAGATTTTTTAAATATGAGGGTTTTTTTTCTTTTGAAACTTGATTACAGGTTCCTTTGTAATCTAGCATCCAAGTACATAACTCATTATTTGGCACAAAGCTGTTTAGTCTTAAATAAAATTTGGTTTTCTTCTATCTACAGGAAAAAAGGGAGGAGGAAGGGAGGAAACTGTCTGCATAAAGTATTACTCCAGAATGGGGTATAATTCGTGCTGCCAGGTTTCATTCTCACAAAAAGCAAGATGCTTAAAGCACAAACAGTAGATGTATTGATGTGTTAGAATTGGAGAAAGTATATAAAATTAGCTTAGTGTTCTTGCATTTGCCTGTGGTACAGCCTAATGAAGTTGTACTTGAGGAGAACCATAGAAAATTGTGGCTGTTGAGAAGAAGAGTTGGGCCAAAATTAGATGAAAAAGAGATGTTGATCAGGAAAATTTTGTTACTCATTTTACTTTTAATATTTTTGTACTTGGTAGTAACAATTCATTTGCATGCAGATTTGTGCCATTGTCTGTAAACTTACTGGGGGAGCCAAGAACTGAGTGTGCATGGCTGCCCTTTATTGTGGATTGCACAACTGCTGGCCTGCTGACTGTGCTTTATTTATAGGGACTTCAGTGTCAGTGTGTTACCTGGTTGTCCTGAAATGTAAAATGAGAAAAATAATGCTTGTGGTTGCTGAACAGGCAACGAGGAAGAAAACAACTCATGATTGGCATCTGCCATCTCTGTTTCCAGCTATTGTCAGGTGTCTGTGAGGTTTGATACTGCAGCTAATGCATTTGTAGAGATTCTATTTTCTAGTTGTCTGTTTAGTTTGGAATTATCAGTTACACTTAATAGATGCACATAGTATGATATCTGGCTTCTTTGTCTTGAAATGAGTAGTACAAAAGGCCACTGGATTGGTGTTTTGGGGGGACTCACCAGTGTGTTTGTACAGCTGTACTGACTGTTGTAGAAACAGTTCAGTTTTCAGTTGAACTATGTGAGATACTTCTCACTGAGAGAGTGGTAAGTACAGCATCCAGTAGATTGGACATTAATTCCAGTCAGAATATTTACAGGAAGATAAATCAGTGTTACAGAGCCGTTCTTGTGCATAAAGCATCAATGTACTCCATGAAACACACATTCCCCAGGACACCAAGTTACTGTCATTGCCCTGGAAGATGATGGGGCTGCCCATAGCAGTGTCGTGGCTTCCTGTGCTTCTGTTGTGCCAGTGAAGTTGGAGGAGAGGGCTTTTAAATTTGGAGGTACATAAAGCTAAGTGGTTGTTGGATAGCTGAAAGCCTGGTTTATGGAGCAGGTTCAGGGCTTTGGTGCTCCCCATCTGAGGTGGCTGGGGCATCGCTTTGGAAGTGGTTCCATTTCATCCATGTCCTGTAGCTCTGTCTGTCCTGTAACGTGTGCTTTCAGTCAGGACTTAGGAAGATTATTTGAGGCTTCTAATGCTTTTCTGTAAATACTATTGCTAATTTCCAGGTGTTCTGATGTTTATGTTAAGTGTAACTAAAGGTTGAAGTGTTTATGAACTACATACCTCTAAGTATAAAAAGTTGATGTTAAAGTATCCTTTTTGTATTTGATATTTTAAGAATCATTGAAAAGTTAACAGTAATAGGAACTGGGCTTACGCAGTGTTTATCCTTGATAAACATTTCTATATCATTAACTGTATTTATGTTTTCTCTAAGTTGTATTGCTTCTTTTGGTAGTGTTTCTAAACCTTTTAAAGGCAACTGAAGACTGAGATATCCCTTTGTTTATTGATCAGTTGGACATTGATTTCTCTTTAAAATCTTTGAGACAATGAATTTCATATTAGACACATTCTAAAAGGCTAATCAGTAGTTTCACCCTACTTCTGAAGTGACTTGGTTTTGTACAGTAAAAGCTAACTGAGAATAAGACAGAGCGGGCAGAAACATGTAGTGAACTGAGCTTTGTTTTCAATTACAAAATAAGACATTTAAATGGTGGTTTAAAGCAACTAAACATCTGAAATATTAAAGCTCAGCAGTGGGGGGGGGGGGAAGTTAAGTTCACCTCAGGAGGCTGCTTCCTTCATAATCTTGTGTAATCTCTTCAAGTACAGGACAGTTGTTGAAACACTTGAGAACCCGACATAAATATTTGGTCTGCTTGAAATCCAAAGTGTGTTCTCTGTATTTCTCTGCTGTGTAGGTTTTTGGGAGGAAAGTACATGCTTAAGGCAGAGCCTTAAGAAAAGAAAACTTCCAGAAGCTACCATGGTTAGTAGCTTACATTTAAAGGAAGTCTTAATTGTGAAATTGTCTGATTATTAATATAATTAGAATTGCTGAAGTAGTAGGCGTGTATTTTTCTTTCTGCTTTAGTGCAGTGAGGTGGGGAACAAACAGTTGCTTTTCAGAGTGTCTCTCTTTAAACACTGAATCAGGAAATCCCTCTTTTGTTGTTCTTGTATTGAAATTATGCTGGTAATGTAATTGAACCAACACCCAAGTAGATGCAAAGTCATAATTTTAGAAAAATAATTTTTGCCTATATACTTTGTCCTTACGAATAATTATTTGGGGTGGCTTTTCCTAGCACTATATACTGTTCAGGTGTTCAGGCTTCAGTACACTTATTAGAGGTTGATATCTTGATTATTTATTTTTTTTAAATAAAATTTCTCTGATTTACAAAGTGCAGAAAACGTAGTCAAGTGACTTTCCAGAGTACCTTTATATAGTTCCTATTTTTTGAACATCTGTTAGGAGCTTCAACTCTGAAAACTGTTTTGAAACCTCTCCCGTAGTAAATTGTCTGTTTTGTTTTCTGATTGTCACTTCAGCCTTGTAGATGGCCTGTAGATTTCAATGGAAAGGACAATGTCAGGGGGTGTTGTCAGCGTTTCATTGTTCATTCTATGCACACTCAAAGGCTTTGGTTTAAACATGGCCTTTTGGCATGGACACAAGGAAAGGGAAGGCTTGGAAGTTGTGTTAAACAAAAAGCACACTCTGATTTTCAAGTGCTTTTGCTGTGCACTGAAGAAAACTTGGCCTGGTTTACAGGTATCTTCTGGTGAAAGGATCATGTTCTGATTAGAATTACCCCTTTCAGTTGTTCACATTCTGGGGCAGTTTATTTATCAAGCCGACCCAGTGGTACCAAGAGCCTCAGCTGCTCACAGCTCTGTGCTAGGCTGATATCCTCCCCCTCAACTCTAAAGCCAGGAACAAAATCACTGAGCGTATGGCAGGAGAGGGAGAATAATCAAGTGAAAAATAACCAGTGGATGGGTGGTACAATTTAGTAGATTGTTTTGGGATGTTCCCAGTTTTTGTTGTCGTGCTGTGATTTGAAATCTCCTTAATTGATGTTTCTGTAGCATCCTTACTACCACGGTAGCTGAGGATGTGTTTGAGCTTTGGTGTGACCTTCATACTTGGCTTCTTACCATCAGTCAAGTATCGTTGCTGGGTAGTTGTTGCCTGACTTTACTGTTAGTTTAGAGGCTCTACTGCTACACAAATGTAGTTTATATTCAAATGTGCTTGCTTTTAAATCTACTAGAGTAAAAAAACCCAAAGTTTTGACCTTTCCAGTGATTTCTTGGCTTCCCTTGGCTCTATTGTTGTATTACCAGGTATGGAGCTTCTCCTTGTCTATACAGTCAAGAGTCTACACTGGTGTATGTATCTTAGAACAACAACAAAAAAAGTATATTATGAAAAAGCAGTAAAGCCTTTTTTATTTCTTGAATGTGTCCTGCCTCCTTTTCCCTGGGAGCTTCACTTTGCAAAATACCTCAATTCCTCCTCTCATCTTCTGAAAGCTGTCCCATGGTGCAGCCTTGGCTGCAGCCGATTCTGAGCTGCTTGTGTGACAGCTGCCTGCCCAGCTGGTACTGCTGTGCCAGGGAGCTTGGGCCAGGCCACTCTGCACTCCTTCAGTTCCTTCTTTCTGTAAAGAAAAGTATTGTCTGCTTTCCACTGCTGTGTAACAGACACAGCTCTCTTAGGAAACTAGATTTAACAGGGGGGGGGAAGATTTTAAATTGCAGTTATTCTGTTTGCAGGATTATGAGGTTTTCAGTAAAGTACAGAAATAAGAAAGGTTCTCTGAAATATTTTATAACCTAAAAAATAAAGAATAAGTGCCTTTCATGTAGTGGTTTTGTGGATACGTATTGCAGCAGTTATGTCTACAGAGTATTAAAGTTGATAGCTTAATACTCACATGTACCTAATGGGGATGCCAAAGCAAAATATGATGAATTCAGGAGAATTGGCAGAGATATAAATGAAAGAAATAGAGAAGTGGTGGAACTTGGAGCAGAGACAGGGTTTTCCTAGAGATGAGACATTCCTCTGGAGTAACACCTCTTGATGGAGTAATGCTTCACTGTACTACTCAATTTAGTGGAAAGAGTTTGATCAAAGCTTTTTTGGGAGGGCAGGATAGATGAACTCCTGTGGAAAAGTAGTGAATATCTCTTTGAGATGTGAGAAGTCAGTAATCTTAACAGTTGACTGGCCTGCAATAAATGATTTTTTTTTCTTTGTTTTTCTCCTTTTCTCTCTTGTAAAACAATGAAGTGTAGTTTGCAGCATGCTTGCACTTCACATCTCTTCTGTGGTGCTTTCCTGGGCCTTTTTCTTGTGTTGGGGAAACAAATTTGCACAGTCTAAAACCTGATGGAGCAAGATAAACGTGTTATGGTGTATTATTGTTGAAACTTAGTGTCAGGGTAAGTCAGTCTTGCCTATTTGAGAAACCATAGCTCTTCAGTCACTCTCTGAAGTTGCTCATTGCATCACTCAATATGAAAAAAACTTTAAAATCTTACTTTAAACTCATTTTAAACATTTCCTTCACTTTGCAATAGCTTAGACTTGCACTGAAGCATTCTTAGAGACACTGATGGACAGAACTGGTATTTAAAATGATTGCTCTTCAATTCACAGTGTTTCATTGTTTACACCCACAGTGTTAACTGGAATTGTAGTGTTTACTGGACAAGTTTTAAGCATCCTCTGGGTTTTATGGTAGATAATACAAAATCCAACTTCAGTATGGTATCTCTTAGTGCTGTCATATACATCTGGAGTTCTGACAGCTGACCTTAAGTACCAAGTATTATTGTATTAAGATGTTGCTTGGAAAAGGTTTTATAAAGCTTTTGTAATTATATTTATGCTAAACTGAATTTTTCCTTATGTGGCAGCATTGTTGTCAGAGCCTAATTTATCTTTCAAAGTTTTTTTTTGTTTCCTGGCAAAGGGTTTTGAGGGAAGAGACTTGTACCTGAGCATGCGGCTGTCAACCCCTAATCTGGCAAGAATCTACCTGTAACCTAATTGGCTTTTATTGCCTTAAACAAATGATGATTCCGTTGGAAACACTTTATTTTTTTTCTATTTCATACATAATTTCCTTGTCAGTCTCATAACAAATGGGTAAGAATTCTTTTACTTCTGTCTGTATTTAGAACTGGGTCTCTAATTGGTGAATTCAGGGGATTTCATGAAACCATCTAATGAGATGCTGTACTCTCTCTTGTGTGGGTGTCATCTTCTCCGCTGTGGGTTTTTTTGTTTGTTTGGGGTTTTTTGTAAGCTTTTTTTTTAATTTCTCAGTACTTACCTAGACAATTATTCCAGTCATGCTATTAGTTGTCTTTGGGCCAACTGTAACTTTTTCTAGCTACATAGATATTTTTTCTCTCGTTGTTTTTTCTTGCTCTGTCTTACCAGTTTTTATGTCCTTGCTGCTTTTACCCATCTGACTATGTGCACACACACACACACAAACATAACTGCTCTCCTGGGATTTTGTGTATTGCATCATGTGTGTTCTGTACGGTGACATCAGCATGGGAACCTGGTCCTTGTTCCTGCTGGTGACTGATTTGTATGTCACAATTTAACTCAGATACTGATATTAGAATAATTGGTCACTGCAGGATGTTGTGGTTATGCTTTTGTAGATACTCAGATGAATGGTGTTTGATGTGTCAACTTAAACACCTCTAAGAGAAGATACCTAGCTGGTATCTTTTTACTTCTTGAATGGCTTATCACTTGTTTTGATTCTGTCCTCAAAATTTAACAGATGGTCCTGAGCTGTCATGTTGTGTTGGAAGGGGGTGAGCTAAATACTGCATGTCTTGGAAGCAATGACCTACAGTTCCTTAGCCCTGGATAACCAGGTGCTGGTTTAGCTCAGGACTGGCTTTGGTGCCATTTTTGCTGCAAGTCTGGAGTGAGATCCAAAGTAGAAGTCAGGGATTTTCATATAGATAAACATGCTGTGTGAGTTGAAAACTGCTGCTTTCTTCCCACTGGCTGAAAATTTGAGGCTTGCCTGTTTTAAGAAGAAATGCTGACCATTTCCTGAACAAATAGATTAACATTGTAATCAAGGTGATATTTTTGGATTATTTGTGGGCTGAGTATCCAGTTGTGGTACAGCTGCTGTGATTCACTAAATGTGACTCCTATGATGCAATGTGTGTGTTTTCCCTCTGGTGCATTTTGCAACAGTCAGTTCAGACCTTCACTGTGAATCTGTTTGAAACTGTTAAATCTGGTGCCTTTTCCAAGAGTTTCCTGTAAGTAGTGTGGCTAATGCATGCAACTGTTCCATTTTTGGTTTCAGATATATTTCTGTTGAGCTTCTAAGCACATCTACTGACAAACGAGAGTTTATACCATACTCTTGTGTACAATTTCTCTTATGAAAGAGAATGAGTGTCTTCTAAGAATAATTCTTCTCATGTCTCTTCTGATGTTGTAGTCTGCTGCTTTTTCCAGCCCTTTACCATGACATAATGCTTAGGGCCTTAGAGGTGAGAGAGGCTGCTGAAGCTGACTGCTGCATCTGATTAGTTTTTCTGTTTGAGTTCTTGTCAGCCTTTACTTCCATCCCAGTTTTTCACTCTAGATAGTTTTATTACGGATACCAAGAGCAGAAAGGTAAGAACTCTTACACTCTGTCTTGGAGTGGTGCTAAGTTTCCATCAGTGTTGATAGAAGCTGTATTAGGAGTGTAGTGATGCCATTCAGCATAGTTCCTTTCTTATGTTAAGCTTGGAGTGTAAGTTTTTTGAAGGGTCTTGACTTCCAAATTTCACGAGCAGTTCTGACTTTGTATTTCTGAGGTTCTGACTTGGGTCACTGATGAGACCAAACTAGAAATGCTGCTGATGTCTTACAGCCTCACAACAAAACTACAGGTGTGTCAAAGCTAATGCAAAGTGCGTAATTCTGATACTTCTGGTCATGGCACTGCTGCTGTGAAGACTCAATGAAGATTTCTATTTTTTTTTATGGAGCAGATGCTTCTCCAGAAGGGCAGAAATGGTCTGTGATTTAAGGGAGTTAAATTGTTGGCTTTCTGCAGAATGAGAAGCAATGCAATGGAAGGACACAACTAAACATGGGCTGGATAAAGGGAGCAAGTGTCCGTTCGAGCAGGATCTGGCTCTGTTATTTTCCTGCTGGGGGTGTGTGAAGTGGTGCTTTCTATGCAGGGTTGTGTATTTGAGAAGACTCTGAAGCATTCCCAGGTGACAACCCTAGCTGCACAGTGCAGTGCTTTTTAATAGTTTTTGCAGTCTGAAGTAATTATACGTTGGCTTGAATTTAGGGGTGAATCCTGAATCTTGGGTCCTTTTTCTATTGTGAAGTCGGTTAAAAAATAGCAATTCAGTGGTCTGAAAGCAGGTGTTGAATGTCTGTGGAGCACTTTGGAGTAGGGGCTAATGAGTGTTGTCTTAAAATGAAGAATATAATCATCAGATAAGCAGTTGGTGAGACTTCATAAGGTCAAATGACATGGAGCAACAAAGGGAATTCATTGCACACCTGTATTTATTTTATTACTACTGCCTTGATCCCCACTGCCCATGTTTTCTGTCTTTCAAGGTAGCAATCTTATGGTATTGAAAAGCATGGTAGGGAACCACGTGTTTTAAAATCAAGTGACATTGTTCTTCAGTTCATTCCAGTGTTTTGGGCCTTGCTGTCCTTGATCTATTCTCATTTAAGACCTGTATTTTTTTATTTTTATTTTTTTACCTTAAATGTAACTTGGCAGTGATGTAACAAAAGGTTATATTCTACCGTGGTGGAAGTGCCGATTATCTGGGTTCTGATTGTCACCACCTACACCAAGAGTTCACTGAATTAAAGAATTTTGGACTATCATACCAAATGTAGTTAGATTTGTATTCTTTTGGGATGCTCTGATTTTTGTTACTCACGAGGTAATCTCAGGAATATTCTGAAGTTGTCTCATGAAAGATTTGAATGGTTCCACTCTGATAAAATATTCTGGTAAAGAGCTAGTTGAGCTTTCATCTGTGAATCTCCTCAAACCCCATGATGTCAATCTGTAAAACATTTACTGTGTATCTATATTAAACTGTGGTTCATTCATTTGCCTTCACATCTAACTGATTTTTCAGAGGAGAGGATGCTGTTGGAGTTCGTCTTGTGCCTGCCGCAGAGTTTGAAGGCAGCTGTAGGTTTGCTGAAAGTAAACTTTTCTGTTTGTCTTGTAAGTCAGCAGTACTCTTTTCCCATCTGTTCTTTCTTGACTTAAGGTATGAGAAAGTCATTGTCTGTTTCTGGCTATTTGTGTTTCCCTGTTTTCCTTATTAGCTACTTCCATCTGCCATTGATGAGGAGGATTTGGGTTGTTTTCTTTTTTTCACCCCCAGAAAAAGCTTTCTATGACAAGTGGCACAGTCTGTCAAAGAGGCCTTTGAGCAATTCCTGTACACCCCGGAGTAAAACACCGTTGTCTTCATGTAGGACCCCACAAGGACCTGAAGACAAGCTTGACTCTGCACATGACTTGTCTTGGGTCTTGGATGACACGTGATGGTGCTTTGCTTAATGCGGTGTGGAGAGGATAGTAACGTGGATGATGCAGGAAACTGCAGTCAACAAAATCCTGACCACATTGTTTCCACATCCTCCAAAGCTGCCTGAGGGGACTAATGCAGGGATTAACCCGAGTGGAGCCTTGTCCCACATCCAGAGTACGTTCCCCAGCACGACCATTTGTGGCCCATTTGTGAACTTCAGTGAAAGCTAACACAGTCAGACCTTGATGAGTGATCTTACCTGGTACGCCAGGTCGTTCATGTGTAGATTTCTCTATCCATAAATTTCTTCTGTAAAGTTGTGCTGGAATTTTTCTGTGTATATTTCTTAATGTTCGGAGGTGCTTACAGTACATAAAACTTGTATTTGAGTGATTCTTTTCAAGGATATATTTTGTTTCCTACTTATTTCTGAGTAACTGGGGCTGAAAAACTAAACCGTTACCACTGCAGGTAGATGTCTCACAGAGTCTGCAAAATCAATACCTGGTTCTGCTACAATACAGTTAGAGCTTAATCCAGTAATGCATGCTATTTACTGATTCACTGAATAGACTAAAGCAGTTTAGAGGCTGGAAAACTAAATCCCTGTGTTTTTCTTACGAGGAGATACACACTGTACTTCTAAAATACAGTCTTTTCTCTGTATGTTTTGGTCCTTTTACTTGATGTTGTTGAACTGTTTATAGTGAGGCCACTCCAAACTCTTAAATGAATGCAAAGAAATGAGTTGAGACTTAGATGATCAGGACAGATTTTAGTCTTAACTATTCCTTGAATTAGAATGATTTGGCTTGAATTATCACAGCCACTTCAGCCTATAATTAAAATGATGTGATTTTTATACACTGTTAGACTGTGATTTCAAATAAAATAAAACTGACTCGGAGGAAGCTTTTATGGACTTGGCAGCACTTGAACTGTTTGAGGTTGTACTCAAAAACCAGCTTTGCATTTATTGCACAACTAATTAAAAAGCATTTTTATCTACCCGTCTAGTTAGAAAGGTGTTGAGACCTACAAGTTCAAAACATCAACTGTCCAATGTAATCAATGGGCAAACTTCTAAGCAGTATATTTTTATTTTCTTATCCCTCAGTTTTGGCTCTCTTCTGAAGTTTTCTCTGCTTTTTTTTTTTGCTAAAAATAAACTTAAAATCAAATAACTTCTGATAAATTAATTTCTTAAAAGTAATTTGCTTTTGGGGCACAGTGTAGAGTGCTGTAATTGCATTTTTCTAATGCCTGTTAAATTCAATTGAGTGGCTTGTATCCAAGCAGGGATACAGACAGCAGGATGTGTAAAAAACACAGGAAATCAGAACAAGGGTCAGGATAATGATCCTTGACATTGTAAGGGTCATGACATTGTACTAATTTGGAGAAAGCAGGTATCTGTAGAGGTGAGTGAAGAGAGCTCCCCATGTGTGCTTGCTGCAGTTTCTTGGCTGTGCATCTATAGAGGCCTCTTAAAAGACTTGAGCACAGACCAGCTAGTAAGTGTTAGGCAGATGTTTCTTGCTCAGTTTGTGACTAGCTGGAGTTGGTGCCTTTGGTTTTTGAGCAATAAATTCTGAGGTTAATAGCATCAGGATCTGACTGTAGCTGATATTTCTGGTTTACTTTTTGTAACTTCCCCCAAGCACATGCTGTTTAGAAGTCAAAATGAAGATGTCTATCAACTAGCACCGTGACCTTTTGGAGCTGAGTTGTATTTTGAGGAAATAGCACTGCTTGCTTACAGGTCTGTTTACAGAATCGTGGAATAGTTCAGGTTGGATGGGATCTCTGTCATCTGGTGACTCTCGTGGGCTTTTGTCCTCTGCCAGGAGGAGGATATTGGGTTAGAGGAAACCTTTGGTCTGACCAAATGTTCTGTACCAGCACTGTCCTGAAATGCTCACGTTTTACTTAAACTATCAGCAGTTGTCACTTCAAAGTGGGACCGGCCTTATTTTAAGTTCTGTGTGTAGTTTTTATTGAAAAGGCTTTTGGAATTATTTTTGAATGTTACTGAGCAGTTGTCTGGCTTTTATGCTCACACTGAAAGAGCAGTTCTGTTTCAGGCTAGATTTTTTTTGGCTTTCCTTGTACTTGAAGTCGCACTTGATACTGGAGTTTTCTGAAAGGTCTTTTGTATGTTACCTGTGGCTATGTAATATCTGGGGAAGCACTGTAGGCTTTAAGGGGAGGAAGGAAGGGAAAAAAGCAAAATCCTGAGTTTGTGTACAGTCTTGGTTCACTTTTCTGCAGGCTGTTTTGCTGCTGTACACCACAGTTCTGAAAGGCAAAGGTCAAATCCAGCAGGACCATCCTGCTGCTGTTGGTGCACAGTCATGTGTCAGCACTGGAGGTGTGTGGTAGAACCTCTTTGGTCCAAACCATGGCCGTGTCATCTTGAATCAGTTAAAGCATACAGTGGTCTGGCATCGGTGCCATTATTGACATCTGATGAAACATAGGGTCTCCAGTCTGGTTATTGAAATTACTTGACCAATATTTCTGTCAAATCAGTTTGTGTTGTGAGCTTAATAGTTCAAGAGTGTCCAGACACAGACAGCATTACAACTGATCAATGCATCACGTGGGTGAGATGCTGCAGAGGAGTCTTTACCTTGCAGTTTCTCATTTTACCATTTAGACTTTTTCATTTTGCCTCAAAAAAACCCCCAAAAACAAACAAACAAAGCACTAAACTACAAACCACTTTTTAGAACATTTGAACCAGAAGTCGAGTTCAGAAAGATGGAAGACGTTGTTGGTAGTTTGAAAGGACTCTGAAATCTTTGTGCATCTGTTGTACTTCAGAATTTTTTTCTGGCTAAATGTGTGTCCTCTGCAGTTGCTGCTCAGTGAAGTTAGGCCACTTTCAGTTTCTCATGAACCAGATACTGTGAAATGCTATTAAAAAGTAGTTCTTTAACTGAAGATTAAATAGGGTTGCCTTAGATTGGAACTAGCATTCAGTTAAACTGCATAATATGACAGTTTCTATTTGAATATGCAGAATATGGTGACCTTTGTTGATGTATCTTTATTTTAAATAAACTGTTAAAGAAAAGGTCATACAATTAATGAGTAAACCTATATTTAGCATTTTAAAACTGATACCTTACAGCATCATTCTTTGTGCCAGTGGAAAGCAGGTCAAGAAAGGCTTCCTTGTTAGGGGTAAGGAAGAGGAGCTGATGGGAGATAAAGAAAATTTTTTCTGCTTGTTCAAATAAGGTTGTTTGTCAGCACTGTGTATTTACCAGTTTCCTTCACTGACTGCTGCTTTCACTTTTGAAAAAAAATATATAAGGAAAATCAATTTCATGAGAGTTGAATATGGTTAATATTTAAATAGTTTATTGCAGTGAAGTAACAGTAATAAAAAAAGCCCAACAATCATGCTTGACTAAAGATGTGCTCTTTGCTTGTGTGTTCCAGAGTGGTTTAATTTCCGTATCCCTTGTAAGGTTGGGTCATCTTTGACTTGCTGAACATAGAAATAAGCACTAAAGTTAGGGGCCTAGCCTCAGCAGAGATGACTCTTTACTGACTGCATATTGTGGTTTTGGGGAGGTGTTTCATAACTTGCTCTATGTGCTGCTCCTGTTTGTGCCTTGTGGAATGCTCCCTCCAGGAAAAAGTCATCCTTTCTCTTCAGGTGAGTGGTTAAAAGCTTCATTTGCTTTTTCATCCCTAGCCTTGGCTGTAAACCACAGTTCTCTAGAACCACCTTCCCTACCCAGTCAGTAAAAAAGTGGTGGGGTTTGTTTTGGTTTTGCTGTTTTCTTGGTGTTTTGTGTAGGTTTTCATTAAGGAAGAGAAAGCTGCTCACTCATTGTCCAGCTGCTGATAATTCTAGCTTTGCAGGTACACTGTTAAGATTCAGTTCTTCATAGAAGAAACCTCACATCCGAAGTGCTGTGTGCTTCGTACAGACACATTGTTCTGACAGCACCCACTCTGTGTCCAGCAGATGAAGCTTGAGGCTGGCTCTTACTGCAGAACAATTGGAGAGCCCCTCGTGCTTTTAGCTTTGTGGAAAAGGTAAAAGCTGAACTTTGACCCAGTTAGCAGTGCTGCAGATTGTAGTGTCCTTTGGGGAGGTGTACATCCAAAACAAACCAAACTTAGGTTGTCTTTAATTGCTGGGTGTTTCCTTTCCTCAGAGTTTTCCCCATGAAGTATCTATCTTTTTAAAACACCTGGGGTTTTTGTGTAAGATACTTCTGGTGCATACACAAGTACTGACAGTATTACCTGGGTGACATCAACACCTCGATAGATGTTTGCTGTTTATTACAAAGAGGCACAAATACGCAGCTTCTGTTACTTGTAATGAACTGCAAACTGAATTTGTTGTGTACGATTTTACCACCACACACCTTCCCCCCTCCCTTTGGCTTTTATATGAAACTCCAGCTACGAAGAGGTTTTCTGGTAGGTTTTGTTACATATAGAGCAAAAGAATTAAAAAGAACTCAGCTGTTTATTTCTGAATCAGTGAGAAGCTTCTAAATGAGGTGTCTTTTCTCCTGCTGTGTTGTTTTTGGGTTTGTTTTTTAAGAGAGAACTGAGAAATTTTTATTTCCTGGCCAAGAAGACTCATGTTGCATCTTAGACCATCTTAGTTTCTGTAGATGATCCCCTGTGACTTTTTAGTTAAATTGTGCCTTGATTATGTTTTATGCTTCTGAGAATGGAAGATGAAGGGCCGTATCTTGCCTGCCTGTCTACCTGTTCTGTCCAAGCTGCTGTGTCATAGCAGTACTGTTGAGTATATTTAGAATCCTTTCATGTCCAGTAAATTGTAGAGATCTTGTTTCTGATGTTCCTGGCTGGGGCTTTTTTTGTTGATGTGCTTTGGACCCTTTCCGGAAGGCTTTTTTGTTACTTACTGCTCAAAAACATCTTTAGCTCTTTCCACAAAATGACTGCATATGTCAAAACATATGTACAGCTTCAGAGTGATCTGCTGCTAGAGCAGGCAAAAGCTGTGGTTCTTGAAGCTATTCTGGGAGAAAGCGAGGACTTGCTATGCTGGGTGTGAAGGTGGGAAAGCGCTGAAAAGGAAGGTGGAAACAAGACTGGGGAAGCTTTTCTTATTGCTGCTTAATCTTGAGACGTAAATTTGATTTGAAAAATAATTAGTAATTGAATGTCCATGGATAAAAATGTGACTGGGACAGACATTCCTGGGGTGTGCTGCCCCTGGTTTGAATTCCCCAATTCAGACTGAGCACTGGTTTCTTGGAGGGATCGGAACCCATGCGGCTGGCTGGTGACAGAGCAGGCAGGAGCAGCAGAGAGCTGGGATTCAGGGGGAAGCTTCTTTGGTCAGATCTGCAAAGAAAGATGGATTTCTGTTCAGTGTGTTGCAGTGTGTCAGGAGCAGTCAGTCAGTACCTGCTACCCCCGCGGGTGTCCTCCAGTCTAGCCGAGTACCACAGCTGTTGGAGGTGACTGAAGGCCTTGCAGATGCGGGTAGGAGGATGGCATCAGAACTGTGCTTGTGGAGTGAGGTGGCAAAGATACAGTTTCCCTAAGTGATGAGAATAAATGAGCTGCCCCTTAACAGAGTTTGTTAGATGGCAGATGTGTTGGGGAAGGCTTGTTGGGTGGGTACTGTGCTGGGGACATTCTGAATAGATGCAGAATGAATGCAACTGCTGATGTTCACTTCAGCTTTTGGAATTGGTCTGAATGTTGCCTCATGAGGACTTTTTGTAAGTACAAATTTTTCCCTATACCTATTGCATCAGAAGCTTTTTTTGGCACTTTTGTTACGAGAGCTCAGTGGTCGTTTCCTCATGAAGGCTTAGATCTGATTTGATCCTGCCCTTTCTGTCAGCAGAGTATCCCTAGATACATTTGCTGATCCTCTGGGTAACTCTTTCTCCCCGACTGCCATGATTCGCTCTAACAAAGGCCAGCACTGTAAAAGGGAAGCACAGAACTAGTTCTTGCACAGATATGGTGGCCCATTAGTTCATGGTCTGAATCATGCTATGGATCTATTGCCCACTGCCATCCCAAAGGGTTTCTCCTTTTATTTACCACCTAGCTAGTTGGGAAGCTGGATCAGTTTACTGCCTTCAAAGAAGGATGGTTGGCCTAACACTTTAATCTGAAGTCTCCATCTAAAACTATAGGTCATAATAAATAGCTCCACCCAGCCCAGCAGAACATACTGGGTTTGTTTCCAAAGTCCAGTGTGGCTATGAAGAATGAAAAAAAAATAAGTGGAAGCTATCCCTAAGCTCTTTGCCTTCTTTACCTGTTTTGAGACACTTCCTCTCACTGTAAGCTAGTTACAGAGACCTTCAGTATATGAATACAGATTTTGGGGTTTTTCATAAACAAAACCTGTATGTGGAAATGAGAGTTCTGTGTTTGGGCTGGTTTCCTAAGTCTTGCAAAGTAGCAAAGAAAACTTAGAATACTTTATACTCCATTGGGAACTTGTATTAAAAAAGTTTAGCTAAAATCCAGTAAAATACTACCTTTTTCACTGTGTATCTAAGTTGTTCATAGAATCACAGAATGGTAGGGGTTGGAAGGGATCTCTAGAGATAAGAGTCCAGCCCCTGTGCCAGAGCAGGATCACCTCGGGCATGTCACACAGGAACAGATCCAGATGGGTTTTGAAGGTCCCTAGAGAGGGAAACTCCACAACCTCTCTGGGCAGCCTGTTCCAGGCTCTGTCACCCTCACAGTGAAGAAGTCTCTCCTCATGTTGAGGTGGAGCCTTCTATGCTCAAGTTTACACCCATTGTTCCTTGTGTTATTGCTGGGCACTACAGAAAAGAGATTGGTCCCTTCCATTTGACATCCACCCTTCAGATATTGATAGACATTCGTAAGGTCCCCTCTGTCTTCTCCTCTCAAGACTAAACAGCCCCAAACGTTCTGTAATTCTGTTTTTTTGAAAGGGTGTTGGGGTTTTTTTTTTTTTGTTCGGGTTTTGGGGTTTTTTGTTTCATTTTTGTTTCTTTGGTCTTGTTGGTGTTGGGTTTTGTTGGTTTTGTTTGGTTTTGTTTTGCTGGGGTGTTTTTGTTTGTTTTTGTTTGATAGGGTGGTTTGGTTTTTTACCATGTCTGTATTCCCTGTTGGCTCTATTCAAGTTTATATGTAGTGACTATGACTTGGACTGTGTTAATTAAACTACTCGAGCTTGTCGAAACAACTCCAGCTTGCCTTTCAGAACAGGCTGCTTAAAACCTTGTTTCTAAGCCTTCTAATTAGTAGTTAGCATTGGTCATAAATCAGAACTAAGTGCTGTTTGTGTGTGCTAGGAACAGGATGAATGAATAGAGCTTTCTGTCTTGGTACATGCCTGTTTTTCTTGGCTCTTTTTGGTGGAGGGTATGTGAAATGTAGTAGTTGTCAGATGTTGCTCCTTCTCAGTTAAACGCACTGAAGTTCTCAGATAGCACTTTTTCTGCTTTGGGCCCAATAGTGCTTTTGGAAAGGAGTGAAGAAAAGGCCAGTGTTAAAGATGCAGTGGTATGGCTTTGTGTTTGGTTTTTGTTTTGTTTTTCAATAACACTGATTTATTTAGTTTTATGTGAAGCTTGTATTCAAAATGGTTCTCAGGTAGGTTTTTTATTTAGCCTTAATGAGATCTAGTGCATAATAACAATGTGCTTCAGGTTAGGAGTCTGTGTTCTACACACTGTGCCATCTTTCATTTCCAGAACTGTGAAGACAGGTTGCATTAAATTTTCCTCCCCTGTGAGCCAAAGGTGCTCAGCTCATTTTCATGTAAGACATTCATGTATATTTGCCAAATTACTACTCAAAAATAGTTTAGCTGTATTTGCAGCTTGCTGCTGCCTGGGTCAGTGGGCTAATGTTAGAAGTGTAAACAAAATGTTTTCAGTGGACTATGAAATCTCTGAGAGTAGGAGTGCAAAAATTGCATGGTTTTACACAGGCTATTTCACCTTTTGTTTTCTTAGGCAGGATTGCTGAATAGGAGGTTAAGAGAACTAATTTCTAGTCTCTGTTTGATAGTGGAGTCAACTGGTCACTCCCAATAATGATATTCCAGGACACCACCATTTATTATAATCTTCAGCTTTGACTCTAGAAGAAGGAAGCATTTCTGCCATTCTGCATGAATCCTGCTGTCTTCGTTGGCAAACCACCACTGGGTTTGGGGGGGGGTTGCTGGAGGTGGCTCTGGTCTGAGGGGGAGCTGCTTTAGGTGGCTGAGGGGGTGAGGGCTACAAGTACTGCTCTGCTATAAAGGAGACAGTGCTTCTGCACTTGCAGGGAGAGGGAGTAAACAGACCAACACTGATAAGGATAAGGAAGCTGGAGTCCAAAAGCATTAATACAGATGTATATGAAACATAATATAAGGAAAAAACTGTTTGGGGTGTGTTCCTCTCTTGGTTGAATAAAAGCTGACTTCCTTACTGCCATCCCTGCGTGTGGGAAGACAGACCCTTAAGTGCTGAGGAGAAGGGGAGAAGACAAGCTTGTTTCCTTTCTGGATTGAATGTCAATGATACCCCTATAATAGTTTATCCAGGAAAAAGCTTTTAGATAACCAAGGCCAGCGGCGATGATGCAAAGGAACCCCCTGAGACTGGGCAAGTATTCTGCCTTCAGATTTTAAAATCAGTGGGTTTGTATCCTAATTTTGGCTTGCAGATGTCTGTGGAAAGTATCAGGGCTGGGTTTTCCCCATACTTGTCTGGTGCCAGAACACGTGGTGGTGTTCTTACAGGTGGCAGATGGAGTGATAATGCTGCCTGTTGTCAGTCACCTCTCACTTGATGACACTGGGACCTCTTGAAGGATTTCAGAAGGTGCTGAAAACTAGAAATGTCATATTGAATTATATAGATGCTGGGTTTGCAGCTTTTTGTAGGCTTGTTTGACTTTCTTTCCCCGGGGAACAGAAATTAGCTTTTTCTACTCAACAGTTGCAGTTAGTTGGCTGATCAGTTAGCACAAGTCTCACTTGTGTCTCTGCTCTGGTGTGCTCAGTGTCCTCAACGCTTGCATCTACAAGGGGGTTTGACCTCTGATCTTAATTCCATTTTTGAAGTGGGTTTCCCAGTTGTTCCCATTTACTGGACTTTCATCCATATCATGGGGCAATCTGGCAGTTTAGGAACTCCATTTCTTACAGGAAAAAATATGAAATCAGATGGTTCTGTCTGGGATTACATCTGATAACAACATGCGTTTGCTGTTTAGCACTCAGCCCATCTGCCCTGGGGCTTGTGCTGAGCGTGCCTTTCAGAAAGACAGAGAGGTGAGAGGGCTGAAAAAAGAAACTTGCACTGCCTGCCTGATGGGAAGCCATGGCCACTGGTCTAGAAAACCAGCTTTGCTTCTGCCAGTTATGCACCAGCTTCTACAATAATAATGCATAAAAGTTATAAACTTTTTTGTGAGACTGTTTGCGATTAAGCTAATATTAACCTCTAACAAATGCAGACAATTTTTCTGAGCATAGCTGTTGTTCCAGGAAAAAGTACAAACGTGCCCTTAGGTGTAGTCAGGTCTGAATTAATTCCTGCAGTACAATTTGACAGGCAAATCTGGCAGTGTTTGGCTTTTCTTGTTTGTAGGGAGTACTTCATATTTTCTGATGATTTCTTTAAAAAAAGAGTTGAGGTGTCTAGGAACAAGGTTTAGAAGCCTGAGGGGTTTGTGTGTAGGAATTCTGAGAATCCATAAAAGCCCATGGCACGTTTACCATTCAGGCTGTAAACTCTGACTGAACTATTTCAAGGTAAATGGAATTAGCCAGAGTAGCTCGGCCTGCCTTTCACTGGTAGGTGGATTGCTTTGTCACCTGTTGCCACCTTGTCACTGCTCAAAATCTTAAAGCTTGTTCATCTGAATTCCACACATGTTGAGGTGTAAGCACAGAGCACTGGAGGAGCTGTGGTGGGCTGGCTGTTTGCTTTTCCCAGTAGGGCAATCAGCAGGTAGTTCTGTTTCCTCTTGAATGGATGATGAGGTTGTTGTAATTCTCTCCCCCCGCCCCCTTTCTCATTTGCACCATCTGAAGAGGGTCAGTTAAGCATAGAACACAGGTATGGTATGTCTGTAGTGGACCTGAGGGGCTTCCAAACACTGGACGAGCAAAGACCAGTAGTTTTAACAGTCTTTAAGATTGGGAAACAATGACATCTCTGTAAAATCTGGTCAGTAATAAACATGTGCCCAGGTTTTTTTGGTGCCTCTATACGGATGCTGTGAAGTCACTGTAGCTTTGAGCAAATGTGACCTGATTTGAAAGAGAAATGTGATGCTAATCTTGTCTCTGCTGCCAGGAGCGCTGTAGCCGAAAATGGCCCTTGTATTTCTTGCTGTGCTGCAGATGTTACTGTTAGCTGCTCAGTTTAAAGATTCTCATGTAGCTTTTTATTGGCTATTTATGTTTAAATGAGTAATACTTTAAAAAATACGTTTTGGGACTGGAAGAAGCCATCCAGGTCACTTTATCTGATCTCTCCCACTCATGGTAACTGATCTTTTCAATGAAGCCTTTCAAAGTAAGCAACACTGTGACTGCCCCCAAAAGCACAACCAACCAATATATACTCAGCATTTACCTTTTGCTCAGATATCTTCACTAGGCCTCATACAAGGACTTCAGGAGGGGCTGGTTGAAATACTTTATTTTTAAAGAAATGTTTCAGCTTAAATCTTTATTTAACATGCTTTAAATGACTCCTTTCAGAATTACAGCTGAGGGTATGTTTCAGGAAGAATTTTGAGCCAGAAATACGCTGACTTTATGTCCAGTCCTTTAGAATTTTTTTAAGCAGCAGAAAAGATGCAGCTGATGGTTATGATGGGGAGAAGAGAAGCCCTTAAATCTAAGAGGAGAGGAGAGTATGAATGTTACAGTCTTTCTGCAGGGAGCTAGAGGCAGGAAGCCGCTCCTTTTCCAGTAATTGGGAAGTTAGCTGGTAGAGAAGGAAATTGTGTAGTTGAAAAGTTAGGTCATTTGAGTACCTGAGTGATCTCCGGAGCAATTTATGCCTGTATTTCAAAGGAAGCATTATTAGAGATGAGTGGGGAGAGAATTAAAAAGAAACAAAATAACAAAAGAAACAAAAAAAAAGGTGAGGCGGGGGAAAAAATGAAAAAAAGAAAAATCAAACCACAAAACCACACCACAGACACTTATTTTATGGGAATTTGGAAAGAAAGATGATGTTTTTGGAGGGGTGGTAGTGACCACCTTGATCTTTTATTTTACAGTATAGATGAGTTTTGATTAAACTGTAAAAAGTAGTTAACCTGCTGCTTGTACTGTCAAGAGGAGGTTTATTATGGTTGATTATGGAGAGTTTATTTTTGGAAGGAATATTCTTGGGAGAGCAGAGGGTTTATTGATGTACACTGTAACACAGCTCATCACAGCAGCAGAGATCTTTGCTGGAGTCTGAATCTTGCCTAAAACCATTTTCCACAGCTTTCGGATTGATTATCTGTAGGACTATTTCACCCCAGCAGAACTGGGTGCTGGGGTGACCAGTACCACTCTCCCAGGATGATCCTCGATTTAGGGCTGTCCTTGGTTTCCATCTGATTAGACTGTATGGCTTAAGTGCTTGACTGTTGAGAAGTTTTTCTTCTGAAGCAGTTATTTTTTTATTTTATTCACACTTACTTGTACTTCTGGAAGACTTTCCAACTCTGTTCTCCCGGTTCCCCTCATCCCAGCCTCAGGTTTTCTGCTGGTTCTGGTGTTTGTATGCTGGTTTATCTTCTGATGAGTATTGGTGTTTCACACCTTGCAGTGCAAAACTACTGAACCTGTTGGCTTCAGCTTTCTAGTTCTCTTCCAGACTGCTTCACTTAGGCTTTGGTTTTTGTGATCTTGACTTGGCTGTTGTCTTGCCTTTATTTTCAAGACCAGGGTTCCTGAGAACGTGACTGCTCAAGCACGAAAATTTACCCTGTTTCTTTTTTTCCAGTTTGAACAGTAACTGATGCTATTGAAACTGCTGAAGTCACATTTCTGGTCTCCTTCTCTCCTTTTACAAGGATGTTGTTCTATTTTAGCCGGAGCATTTGGAAGCAAGGAGGAAGAATGCAGCCTTGCATCTTCGTTTCAAATAAATAGTAGAATCAATGCAAATCCCTTGTCAGTCACTGCTTTAGCCATGACTCTGTTTTGCAGGTCTTTACCTCATCTGGCTGCTTTGATTTTTTTTTTTTCTTTTGCACCTCAGTACCAGTGAGTTTCTTTGGCACGGCTTTTTCCCCACCAACCAATCTATTGTGACAAACTGTATTTTTGTAGTCCTCCTTCAGTCATATTGATGTTGGTAGATTGGTAATGTGACTAGCATAAAGTTATACTGGAAAATAAAATGTCTCCAAGATCACTGGTTCCTTTAAGAGATTTCCCATTGGAATGTGGCAAGGACAAGGACAATCAGTGTCACAGATGTTAATGGATAGAACACTGGAGAGAAAACCATTTTTCCGTGTGATCCCAGAGTCCCTGTTAGAGGTGTTTATTTCAGGGTGTGTGTTTTCTCATGTCTTCTGAGCTTTCCTGTAATTACACCTCTTTAAAACCTGTCAAATGGAAATGAGTGTTTTCAATTCAGTATTGCGAGCTCGTTGGCTTCTTTTTCTAAACTCTGTTACAGTGACTTGCAGGAAAAAGAGACTTGAGTACTTTTTACTTGGGGGGGTGGTGCTGTAGAAGTGCGACCGAAAAGAAAACCAAACCAAAAAAACTTGAAGGGTTTCCTTGCCTAGTGGAAAACAGAACGAAGTGAAGGGGAAAAAGGTTAAACTGTGCATTCTGTATGTGCTCACTTTCAACTACTTTTTCTGTAGAGTTTTTTGGTTTGGGTTTTTTTTCAGATTCTGGAATTCCCTTCTCACACTGCCTTTTAATACAGCAAACAACCTTTTGAAGATGCTTGGATGGGGAGTTTTGGTTGATGTTGAGGGTGTCAGTTGCATAAATAAAAGTATTGAAGTGATTATCCATCACTTTTAAGTACTTGAAGAGGTGTATGAGCCTCAGCAACATTTATGAAGTGTCATTCTGGTGTAATTAGGAAAAACTGTGCTCCAACAATAGCAGCTGTTCCTCTAGGCTGAAGTTCAGATTTTAACCTGGCCTAAATCTGTTGTTGAAAGAACTAATAGCACTGGGCCCAAATGGGATTAGCGTGCGGATCCAGATGGAGAGCTTGCTGGGGGCTGTGAGGAAGGTTTAGTCTTCGGTGCCTTTGCAGCATGGCCAAAGAAGAACCTCGTGGCAGCACAGAGGAGCGGTGTGGAGGCTGGGGGTTTAGGGCAGTACTGGTTGATGTGACAGTCATTAGGCATTTGATCGAGAAGCTTGTCAAAGTGAGCCTCGGCTGTGTTGAAATAGTGCCTGCTTCTGGCTAAAAGCTTTCAGTGGTACCTTTACTAAACGTACTGTGGTGGCTGTAATGCTGGATCTGTGGTGGTCAGAGGTAGATTTGTCTGGAAAAATTGTAAGACTGGCGTATCCAGTGGGTACCTTCATACTGAAGATGCCAAATGGAGCTGTGCACAAGTCCCTCAGATGTGAGGGAAAAACCTTCCGAGATCGCATTTATTTGAAATTGGATCGCGTGAATTCTCTACGTGAATTTTTTGAGAGCAAATTCTTAAAGGTGCTGCCCATGAGGAGTGGGAAGCTTTTTGCTGTGGGAGAGCAATAAGAGTCTTTTTCAACTCAGAGTTTGAAGTTCAGATAAAATGGAAATCCATCGTGCTGCCAAGATGGTATCCTCATTCTAATTTAGGAAATGTAGAAATTACTAGAATCTTTTAAGTGCTGCTAGACTTAGAAAAGCAAGTAAGTTTAAAATGCCCAGTGAAACTCAGAGCCTTAGTGTAGCATAAATATTGAAATAGGAGATAGGGTGAGATTTTTGTGATAATTCTTATTAAAAAGGCTAATTTGAAGGGATACCATTACACTAGTGGAGGAGAAATGTCAAGATTTCTTTATTTTTTTTAGGTCTCGGAGGCATACGCTTCTGACAAAAACATGGAATATATTCAGAGTTGCTAATTTAGGGGAGACTGACTATGGGCAATTATTTCTGCACCGCTTTGCTGCTCCATCTGTGCCAGGCATAGCAGAAACCAGCAGCTGATACCTCAGCAGATCCCGAGCGAGAGAAGGGGATGTCAGATTATTGCTAATTTACCAACTCAGGATATTTTTTTTTCGACATTGCCTTTAACTGATTTAAGAAAACATTTTCAGTAGTGTATTTTGTATTTCTTCTGCCTAAACTCGGTGTATATCGCTCTTGCCTTCTGTGAAGGACAAGCCTGTGCTTTACCTGCTTGTGTGTCCTTGGCCCTGGGCCACGTCCTCCCGAGCTGGCAGGAGCTCCAGGAGGAGTCCTGGGCCACCTCCCCTGCCTGCCCTTCAAGCTCCTGTGCTGCAGAACATAGCAAGCACTCTAGATGGCTCTTAGGGTATCACCTGATCACCAGACCCATCCGTTTTCCTTTCAGCTCTGTGAATGCATGCTGCTGTAGTTGGCTCCAAAAGTGTCTGTTTCTTTTAAGTAATTATTGGAAAACTAAGGAATGGTGTCAGTGCTTGGGAAGCACAGGCTTAGCACTTAGGCAAACCAGTTCTCACCATATTAAAATGGATGCAGTCTTGACAACACAAACTTACTCCAGCCTACCTCAGCCTTTGTAAGAGATAAAATACCCATTTTTACCACTACAGTGCAAACTGCCTTATGGAAACAAAAGCAGTAACTGCCCCCGAGGAGCCGAGGGCTCCAACCTGTCTGTTTTGCCAAGGTCGCTTAGAAGTGGCAGCAATGCCTCCAGCAGAGCACATCTCTGCCAGCCTTTTGCTCCTTGTGTGACCAACATCAGACCAAATACTGGAAAGAGAATTGTCCTGGCTTGCAGATGGCATTGCCCTCGCTCTTCATTCCTTACTACCCCAAGAAATTTGCAGGATTCTGATGGAAAACTCTGCAGGAAAGATCCATCTGTGACTGACTAATCTGTGATCTGTGGATTAATCAACTTTTCATTCTTGACTCAGCAAATGTTGGAAATTATGCACTGGAAATGCTGTACAATCAGTTGTCAGGAGTGATATATAGATGACAGATTTCATGCTGCTATTTTTATTTTTTTTAATGATATAATTGGGGAAATTAATCAATTATATTTGTCACTGTTTATCTCTCTGCAGAGTAAGTCCAGCTCTGCTGCTTTCTCTAGAGGGATAGTTCTTTGAGAACCAGTGGTGGTGGTGCCATATGTGTGCTTTCATAGCCTTCAAGAAAGCATCTTTAGAATCTTAACTTTTTGGTTACTCTTGCTTTCCCATTGAAGCTATAGGGTTTCTTCTCTTGTGAAGGCTCTACTCTGGATTTGTCCAAGCCTGTGAGAATTCAGGGTTTATGCCAGTCACGAGCTTTAACTGTGGAGTTGTTGTCCTGGAGCTCTACAGCTTCTGTCATTTCCAGTTGAATTCTTTAACCCAGTTACTTCACGGAGAGCTTGTGCATTCAGATTTCCCATGTAGGTCAGTTCTGACAGCTTCTTGTTGCTTGTAATGTCTCTGAAGCTGCATTGCAGTATGACTACAGCTTGGTGTTTTAACTGTTAGAGAAGACACAGCTTTGGCAAGGCTGAGCTGCAGCTGCTAATTGCATACGTGCAATTCTTTGCAAGTTTGGATGCTGAAGGCCAGTTTTTCCCAAGTGAGCTGTTGCTGATACTAGACAACAGTAGACCAGTGCTGTGGGGTGTCTTGGTGGTGGTTCTGTTGGGTTGGGTTTGGGGTTTTTTGTTTATTTGTTTTGTTTGGTTTTGTTTTAATCTGCAGCGATACTGAAGAATGAGAAATGAAGAGAAACGTGTGATTTCAGTTTTACTAGACTGGAACTTCTTTTGAAAATGCCCCAAACTTGCTTCCTCTGACTCGTGTTGAATGGTTGCAGGTTTTCAGTGGCTGCTTTGCAGACACGCTGTTGATCAGGCTCGAAGCCCGTGGCTGCAGTTGGAGCAAATGTGACTTTCTTCATCAAGTGCCACAACCTTTTTGACTTGTGAATTTTTGGTGGTTGTTGTGTTGCAGAGAAGAAGTCTAGCTTTAAATGCAGATTTTTATATTTCCCCTCCCTCTCTTTGGAACCCTGTAGATTTACCCTACACAAGTGTGGTGTTGTCTTTTCCTCACTTGCCCATCTTCAAGCCCCAAACGCCCTGGTTTGTTGGATCTCTTCTTGCCTCACCATGCTGCATTAGAGATCTAGGTGTAAGTGCTGGGCTGGGAGGAGGCAAAATTTATTTATTTATTTTGGCAGCAGCCAAAAATCTTCCCTGTGAAGTTAAGCCATTGTTTCATGGCTGTTTTAATCTGCTAGTGGTAGAAAGCTAGAACTGCTGCTTCTTTGGGGGGAAATAATCAGTCATGGAATGGTAGGGTTTGGAAGGAACCTCTGGAGATCATCTCATCCAACCCCCCTGCTCCAGCAGGGTCACCCAGAGCAGGAGGCCCAGGATCTCCTTGTCCTGGCAGGTTTGGTATCTCTCCAGAGAAGGAAACTCCACAACCTCTCTGGGCAGCCTGGGCCAGGCTCTGGCACCCTCACGGTAAAAACTTTTTTTCTTATGTTTAGGTGGAACCTCCTGTGTTCTAGTTTGTGCCTCTTGTCCCTTGTCCTCTCACTGGGCGTGACTGAAAAGGGACTATAAATAATAGTCTTTGGAAAATGGAATATGCCATCTAGAATCTGTTGTAATATCCTTCTGAATTACTTCCCTTCCATGCTTTTAAGAATTATTTAAATGGCATCTGTGACAAGAATGAAATGCTGAGAGTCTGCCCTCAGTTACTGCACTTAAACTTTTAGTTTTGCTCTAAGAAAGTTGATGAAGCAGTCTTACCGTCTCCTGAATGCTGAAAGTGTGTTGCTGTTGATGCAGCTGGTGAGAGGCAAAAGTGAATTCATTGCTGGTACGCTTCCCTGTTCCTCTGTTTTGGTAGGATCAGCTTTGTGACTCTAACAGATGTTACTTCCGTAATTTATGCTCCAAATTCAAGTTGTGAAATGGTGGAGCTTTGGCTTTCTTTCCTTTATAAACATCTGTAAAATATGAAGTTGAACTTTTTGCAAGATTTCAGATGATACTGCCCTGCATGGAACCATGGTGATGGGGGAGCAGCTGTGGAGCGTAGTGCTGCTCCCCCCTCTCCTGATGGGCTCCATTTGGATGTTCTTGGCTGTTTATCATAGTGTTGGGTCCTCTTTTGTAGAACATGCTATTGTAGAACCAGCCTTTAGGAAAGCTTCTAAAATCCGACTTAAAATGAAAAGCATCTTGTAGTCTCCCTTTTTGTGGTCATCTCTAATGACATGGCAGAGCATCCTTTCCCCTCGAGGAGAGGAGGGTTCCAGCATCCCCTTTGGTGTAGTTTGGATTGTTCGTGTAGATTCCCTTCTATCTAAAGGCAAAAGTTGTTACATCAGAACCATCATACATTTGCATAAAGCTGCAAGTGCTGTCGTGCACCTAAACTGTAAATTGTACAAGGATGAAAGAAGATGAAACACATTCTTTTTGTCTTCTGACAAGTGTTTTAGCTCTCTTTGAATCCCCAGCATCAAACTGATGGGATTATATTTTAAAGCAAAAGCTGTCACAATAATTAGAATTTATAAAATTGAAAAAATTCCTATGAAAAAGTGTCTCACCTGCTGAAAATAAGAGGCTTTGGTGTAAATATTGTGTATAGCTAAGTTGTGTCAAAATGCAGCATTCTGTTGTTGAAATTGCTGCCTTTGTAGTAACTTTTTGGGGCTATCAAAGGCACTTAAGTTCTCTACCCCCTCATATCGGAGAAGGAACATATGGTTGGATACCTTCACTCTGATAAAGCAGTAAAGCAGCTGCAGCCTGTGGTTTACTCTTTGTATCAAATAAATCTAAATAGATTCTACTTAGAACACAGAGGAAACTTTGAAAAAAAAAATGTAAAAATGTGCAATTTGTCTAAAACTCCTTTACTCCGAGGCAGAGGGAGTTGGTGGCTTGTCTCTGACCAGCCACAAGCATCACTGGGATGAGTGGGGCTTCCCCAGCAGATCTGTCAGCAGTTAATGCATCTTTTGAATCTGCAGTTCCTGCTGTTAAAGAGATACAGCAATGGAGACTTAAGCTTAATGAAGCTTAGTTCTTTGAGCAATTTAACTGAAATCTTGGTTTATGATGTAGTGATCTCCAGAAGTATTCTCCTTGCAGTTGGGTGGTTCCTTGGCAGCCCTGTAATCCCACCTGCTGCTTGGGAAAGCATCTGGAAATTGCTAAGGCCAGGTAGCACAGTGGTCCTGTTCCCAGCAGTGCAGCTGACTGTCACCAAGAGCATGGAATGCTGCTTGGGGTATGGCCAACGGATTCTTAGTGGGGGGTTCTGCAAAAGTCATTTCTTAGTAAATGGAATGCAGTAAGGTGACTGTGGTCAGCAGGTGAAAGGAGGTTCTCCTTGCCCCTCTACTCTGCCCTAGTCAGGCCACATCTGGAGTATTGTATCCAGTTCCAGGCTCCCCAGCTTGAGAGACAAGGAACTACTGGATAGAGTCCAGCAGAGGCTAGAAAGATGCTGAGGGGACTGGAGCATCTCTGATGAGGAAAGGCTGAGGGACCTAGGACTGTTTAGCCTGGAGAAGAGAAGACTGGGAGGGAATCTTCTCAGTGCTTATTAGACTTGTGGTCCGGTAAGCATTGATGCCCAGGGACAGGACAAGGGGCAACAGGCACAAACTGGAACATTGGAGATTCCATCTGAACAGGAGGAGAAACTTCTTTCCTTTGAGGCTGCCAGAGCCTGGCCCAGGTTGCCCAGAGAGGTTGTGGAGTCTCCTTCTCTGGAGAGACTCCATGACTGCCTGGATGTGATCCTGGGCCCCCTGCTCTGGGTGACCCTGCTTTATCATGGGGGTTGGACCAGGTGATCTCCAGATCTTCTACTACCTCCCAGTCTGTGATGCTGTGAAATAGAACGTACAAGGAGCACATTGAGAATGTTCCATGTTGGTTTGTGATCTGGATCTCTTGGTATGTTTAATGAAGTCTAACACGAGATCATAAAACTGAGTCTAAGTCATGGGTTTTAGTTCAGGGCTTGAATTCGACAAAACAGGATCTTAAAAACACAATAGAAAACTGATCCCAGATTTTCCAAGTGATGTAGTAGATAGAAGATGCAGGATCAGGAGAAGTAATAGATGAATGAGAAAATAGGGTCATGCTACATATAAAGCTGGATGCTGGGATGAACTGGGCTGCTTGTCCTCTTTTTGTTGTAGGTATTCGGGTAAGAATGGCGGAGGCTGAAAAGTTGGAGGAGGTTGGAAATATGCCACATTTTTAACATGCCCCAACAGTGCACAGTGAAAAAGACAGCATCGTTAAGATTTATGGACAACAACTCACTTATGTTATCACAGGGAGGAGTTACGTGCAGTTTAAGTTTCTCTGTAGTAATGAAGTCATAATGAGCTGATGGATAGAAGTTGAACTGAAAAAAACCCCAAACATGCCTTGAAACTTGCAACTTGGCTGTGAGTAGATTTTCTAACTGGTTATCACAGATAAGGATTTCTAGTTAATTAACCAGGAGTGATTTGTAAATGAAGGTGAAAGATTAATGTAGCTCACTTGAGCACAACTGAAGTTAGTTCTTTTTCCTCTCTGGAGCTCTGCTTTCCCCCCGTTCCCATGGATTGCACTTCGTTGTTCGAGTTAATTGTTAATTCTCCATACTTACCTGTTTTAACACTGTTGTGGAAACTCTTTGCCATCATTTGCAAACCATTCCAGTGGTTGCTGGAGTTGTATTGATGCAAACTCTTACAGTGTAATAAATGCCTCAGTTAGTGGTAGCTGTTAAGCAGTGTAAACTCTTCTCACCTGCACTGGCTGGTTGAAGTTAGCATGCTGTAGGTACCCACAGCAGCCTGGGACACCTTCCTGAACAATGTGCTGCATAAACATCCTTGGCATTCTTGGCTTTTCACTCATTTCAGCTCAAAACAGCCTTCCCAGCTGAGCTACTGTAAGGAGAGGGAAGAACCCTCAAGCTTTCTGGGTGTGATGCTTCAGCAGCCTGGGAACTACTTGGTATGGAGTGTCCCAGCTGCAGGAGCCGTCTAGAAAACGCTGCTGCTTTTCCATCACATTCCTTCAAAGATGAAAATCTTCCCTATGTTGAATTTCAGTGGCCGTTTGACAAACCCTGTGATGTGTCAGCAGAAGTGCTTGTTCTGAGTGTTTCTAACTTTAAATTCTGTAGCTTGTTAAGACCAGCAGTGACCCTGAGAGAAGGGGGGACAGCCCTTTTTTTATGTTGAAGTGGAAGCTGACACACAAATCTCTCTTCAGTGGTACAGTAGAGACTTTTGCAAGATTGTGATCAACCGAAGAAGTGATGTTTGCTGAAAGAATGTGAATTGGACATTGCAAAATAGAAGTCCCGCTCCTGAGTGGGTCAGTAGAGTGAGTAAGAACCTATCCAGTGTAACTGGAATGGTGGGTCCACGTTGAGCAGAGCTGAGATGGAGGATGTTAAGCTTCAGACTGGCTGCAGCTCTGAGGCTGGAAAGCTGTGCTTTTCAGAAGCTGCTTTCTTGCAGACTTGGTGGGGAAGCCTCTCAGCTACAGCTGCCCCTGCCCTGAAGATCTCTCAAGTGCAGAGCAGTGTAGCCAGTGTAGTTCTGCAGTGTCTAATGGGGACAAGTAGCTCAGCCAGACCCACTGCAGCATCTGGCTGCAGAAAAAGGCAAAAGCCACAGAGGTAGTGATGAAATGTTTACCAGTCAAACGGACCCTTGGGGTTAGTGTTTCTAGCACTGGAGGTTCTAACTCAAGAGTCTCCTTGTTCCTTGGTTGCCCCAGCCCAGCTTCCCAGCTGTAGCCAGACCCTGCTGGCACCCCGGGTCAGCTCGGCTGCCACACAGCGTGGGGACTGAAGGAGCAGCACTTACAACCATGTGGCCAGGCTTGGGCAGCTCTGCTTGCAGTGTTTCATCAGCTGCTAATCCGTTTACAGGCAGACTAATCAGATTGCTCTGCCCAGCCCTGCAGAGCCTCTGAGCTACAGCAGTGTAATCGAGCTGGCTGGGCTGTGTAAGCTGGCTTGGGTGTGAAATGGAGATGGCTATTACAGCAGGGACAGGGGCTTTCTGCTGGGCTTTGGAGCTGCTCCCTGCTTTGTGACTCTCGGACACTTACAGCAACCCACGGCATCTATCTTCAGACAAGTTCTGAAGCTTGCTGAGATCAACCATTATTTGTCAGGGATGGATGGATTAGCAGGTGTGGGTTATTTTTCTTTTCCAAGTGTGGGGGCAGTTGAGCTCATTCCCCTCCCTCAGTGGAAGTATGGCACCAGTAGTTTGCTCCTTAACTTGTTAGGTGAAGAGCAAATTTCTGTGTTTCTGTTTAGGTCAATGTACTAAGAGCACTGCATATGGAAACAGCATCATTTCTGTATACTTTTTTCCTTAGTTCTCATGCTAATGTGAATTGTTCTGTTGAAGTAGTTTTTTACAATAAAAAAACTAAGGAAAAGACTTGTCTTTTTAAATACTAGAGGAAGCAGTGGGTCTGAAATTCTTGCTTCTGTCTCTTAGGAGCTGTAAATTGGGGGTAATCTTTGCTCTGGAAATTGTAACTGTATTTACTTGGATTGTTGTAACAGTAATGCCTAGAGATTCTTTAGCAAGCCTGACTTATTGTTGCTCATGAACAAATTACCAAAGAACCCCAAATAAATACAATCCTTCCTCCTTGCCCTCAAACCAACAAAATTCCCAGGCAATCCGCGTAGTTCTGGAACTTCATTTTAGCTTTTGTGCCTTTAGTAGTTAGACCAAAATTATGTTGTTTTTTTTTCTTTCTTCTCCCTCCCTGACAGTAAGACTTTCCTGAGTCTTATTCAGTGAAATAATGGAGAGAGCTTAGCCTGCTTGGACATTATCATAGGAAGTCAGACCAGGAAGATAGCTCGTTTAGAAATTTTGATGTGCAGTAATATCATCTCTGTGTGTTGTAATGGGAGCAATGGAGAAGGGCTAAATGCATTCAATACTTCATGTGGTCAGAAAAAGAAGAGTATCTCTAGAATCCACCAATGAAAGTTGGATTTGCAGCGTTTTCCTTGAAATTGGGGAAGGTGCTAGATGCTCAGAGCTTTGGAGCACAATGCATGTTTTCAGGTACTGTCAAGAGTATTGGAAATTTAGATCCTAAGTGTTTATCCTCAGTGTGATACTCCTAGTTTTGCTGAAACTGTTCTGTTCTCTTCCAGGTGAATCTGGACTGGGAAAATCAACATTAATCAACTCATTATTCTTAACAGAACTGTATTCTCCAGAGTACCCAGGTCCTTCACACAGAATTAAAAAGACTGTTCAGGTATGTCTGGGCCTGGGGGGAAATGGGCAGCTTGAACAGTGTAACTTGAAATGTAGTGAAATAAGGTGATGGTTGTCATATAAGCATCTGTATTTCAAATAAGCTTAGCCATGGTGTGAACTATGAAGAAATATTCAGTGTCTTTCAGTGTACCTTATCCATACAAAACTTGCATGTTGTGACACCTGTAGTCTGTTGAGGTGTGGGAGCCCTGAATTGAAGTCCTTTGTATGCTGCCACTATAGAAACCTCATGTGGCTGCAGTCCTGTTTGGAAATGGAATGTTTTATTACCAGTTAAAACACTGGCTATAGCAGCAGAAATATCTGTAGATGTGCCCTAAAGCTCCTGACTGTTTAACCGAGTGTGAAAGGATGTGAGGTAAGGATGTAAGCTATAAAAGTATCCATCAATCTTCTTCAGCCCCTGTCCTTTGTGGTACATTTTTTCACCTGTTACAAGTTGTTATTCTGAAATTTAGCAGGGACTAGGGTGAACCTGGCTGAATTTAAGCACTAGACTTGCAGGAACATCATCTTTGCCTATGCAAGATACAACTGAAGTATTCAGTCAAACGACTGGAAGACTGGAGTTGATCCACTTGGTTTGTGTAATAATTTGTTTCATACAGATGAGAACTGGGTGTGCTCACCATTGCTGCTGTTGTCCAGCTGAGTTCCTCCAGTCTCAGCCCACCTCAGCTATGGCTGAAGTGACTGTGCAGTTAGAGTTGTCATCAAGTGATGAAGCCTTCTGATGAGTTAGGAGGGTGCTAAACAGAAGCTGTAAACTTGAATGCTTTTGAATGAATAACTCCTGTGCTATGATTGACTGACTTATGATCCATCTGAAGGGTGACCTCTCTTATTGGAAGAGAGACAGTGTGATTTCATTACTGCTGATTATACAGTTCAGGTTATGTTCATTGAATTATAGTCTAAATAACTTAATGATAGGTTGGATTCCCTGTCACTACAATGTTTTTATATGAAGAATTTACACACAAGCTTAGAAAAACAACAACAAAAAAACAATAACAACAACAAAAAATCCCCCCAAAAACCAACAACAACAAAAAACAAACGTTTTTTCTAAGGTAACTCAGTCCCACTCCAGCTAAAGGCAGATTAGTGTAAGAAAAATGAAACTAAAACTGTGTGTGTTCTGCTTCTGGAATTGGAGTCAAGGACTGTCACCCGTTAGGTGGCAAGATCTGATGATCTGTTCGTCCTGACCTTTGACTTCTTCAGAGGTGATTTGATTTTTATTAATTTACTGGTTGAAGAATCCCCCTCTACAAGCACAAACACATTTTTTAGGAAGCTTCATTAATTTTTTATTTTCATGGCATGTAAAGCTGATTTAAAAAAAAATAAAAAATGAGAGAGGGCCTTAAACAGAGTTTGGCTGCAGAGCTGTTGCATTTTATTCCCTACTTCCACTGCGTGGGCTGAAGCCTGAGGGTGCTGAGAGCCAGTCAGAACTATTTTCAGTAACGAAGTGGGGTCTATCTAGCAAATAGTATGTTTGGAATAAAGTATATTTGAAGTCCACCTTCCCCCTTAGGATTATTTACTTTATCTAATGAGCATTTTTTAATTGAGTATACTTGTAGTATAGTCAAATATTGCTTTGCTTTCGGGTCCTTGTGGTGATGAATGAAAAATGACTTAGAGTTTTGGAAAGGAAATGAAGTCTTATTTCAGTGTCTAAGTGAGGATAAAATTGTTTCCCCCTCCACCTTGAAAATGGTGTGTGCTAGCAACTGTGTGTACGATGTGGAGCTGATTCCAGTCAAATATTAAATCAAAGAATTAACAGTGGGAGCTGCCATTTGGATTCCTGGGATTCGTACTCTTTGCCAGTGTAAACCTTCCTAAGTTGAAGATGTCCAGGGTTCTGTGGGGTGGAGATGAAACAGACAACCAGAGCATCCTGAAATCTTGGTAGTAATAATCCCTTTCTCTCATATGGTGGGATTAATTCATCGATCAGAAGCTGTGTAAGAGAATCTCATCTAGATAAATACAAACTGTGCTTTGGGCTTGAGAACAATTGCAGTTGGAAGGGGTGTTGGGTGGCGGGTCCTCTGTATTCATTTCATGGAGATGACAGAAAAGCAGTTAAAGGAGTGACCTGATGTCAGATGGATTCAAAGGAGGCTTCTTCCGAAACGATGGGCTGTGAAATACGTTCTCTCTGGTCATTATTTGATTTCCTGAAATGGAGTATGGTAAAAGCTTGTTGGAGCCATTAGAAGTAGTCAAGCTGTAGCAAGCCTGGAGTGCTGTGCAGCTCCTGCCAGGCAGACCCATGTGACCCCAGTGATTGGAGTGTATGGGAAACTGGCTGGTGGGAGGAGACTTTTCATAAAAAAGCTTTAAATTCCAAGGCTTGAACTAATTTTTTGCACGAATCCCTTGGGAATCCTTTGAAATGAGATGATAGGATGCAGTTGGATGCACTGCTATGAATGACACCAGTTTACAGTGGGTTTCTGGATCTTTGCCAGATGTTGCTGCTTTCTGTGCCTTTGACCATGTATGGACACATCCACTGCAGTTACAAAAATGCGAGCTCACAGAGGCTTTTTGGCAGGTTCTTCACTGACTGTCCCTTACCAGCAGGCTCTGCTGCTTGGAATGCGTGGTGGACACAGTCTCATTGTCCACAACATGAGCACAGGACATTTAATTGGATATATTAATCTTTATTGTTCTGTAGGTTTTGAAAACCCAGCTCTGATAGCCAGATACCTACATGAATTTATGAAAACCAAGAACGAATGAGTTAAATAATGCTCCCCCTCAGTAACATACTGGCAGTGCCTGCAGGAGTTCAGTGCAGGGCATTTGTCAGGGGGTGACTCCACAAACTCAGCCGTGCTCACATTTTACGAGCATGCAGAATCAGGAAAAAACGTTTGGTGTGGCATTTCTGAGGATCTCCTGACCTTCCCTTTCCTTAGTTATAAACACACGTTCAAGAGAATGGTTTATTAATTGCTGCTATTGTGAAAGCATCCCGTTGTGAATGCTTAATCATTGCATGGTTATTGCTGGGAATTTTTGTGTTGGAGAATAAGGCTGATACCTTGTAGCACTTGGCAAGAGTACAGCACTTAACCTGATCATCCCTAGTATTTTGAAAGTGGTAGGGCTTTCTCACACTTGCAGAGAGCCTGGTTATAGGAGGGTTCTGTGCAGAAAGATAGCAAAAAGAATGCGAGGAATCACAAGTTAATCCCTGTGTGCTAAAGCCTGTGAGTAGTAAACTCTTGGCTGAGTTGACTGTGTGGCTGGGGATTGCAGTCTGGACTTCTGGCATCGAGTGTGTACAATAACATTTCTCCTTAGAACTCTTGACTGGGGGGGGTGTGTGTAATACACTCACCACAATTAAAATGTAAGTGTTTAAAGCACTGCATTCTCACAGCTTTCACTGGACTCTTGGAAGGAGTTGTACAGTTAGTAAAAGGGTATCTTGGTGGTGTCCTAAGCTGGTTGGCAGGGGTTGTTTGGGTTTTTTATTTATCCTTTTTTTTTTTTTTCTTTTTTAATACCTTCCTACCCTTGTAGTAAGTCCTCCTCAAGTAGGAGGTTGAATTGAGTGGCCTTGAAGTCCACCCCAACCTGGATTCTTCTGTGACTACATCCAGGTAGCCCAGTGCTGGGGACTCTTGTTTTCTGAAGCTGCCCTACCTACTGATTTGTGGGGGTTGTTGGTTTGGTTTTTGGTTTGGTGTTGGGTTTTTTTGTTTGGTTTGGGTGTTTTGTTTGTGGGGTTTTTGTGATTTGTTTTGTTTTGTTGTGGGTTTTTGTTGGTTTTTTTTGTCTGGTTTTCCTTTTTGTTGGTGGAAGAACCAGCTTGTGACAATTGCATGCTCTGGACAGCCATAGTGTAGCTGAGTTCATTTTTTGAGACCTGTCTGGCTTGGATAAAATCCCTCCTGATGAGTAGATAGAACCAGCACCCTGCATAGCCAGGTTAAACACAGAGCTTTCTTTGCAGTTACTTTGTTTTCTGTGCTTCTCCGTATTCTCTTCTGAATTAGAACCAGTGGTGTTCTTGTGCAAGAGGGATTTAGCTTGGTTTTGCAATGCATTAATTCATCCTGCAGGTTGGTGTTGCATCACCCCCCCAGACTGCAGTGTGCTTACAGCAACAGCCAGGTGTGGCTCCAGGGAATTGCTGTCACCTCTGAACCAGAGCTGGGCAAGGGCTTCGGCACCATTGATACGACCTCTCAAGTGCTGAGCTGGGCAAGAGACCAGCCAGCCAGGATTTGTTATCCAAGTTTCTGCTTTCTCTCAAAGTTTATTATGGCATGTTCTCGCAGGTGTTCTCTTAGTTCAATGGGACTTTCTTCCGCTCTCTCCAGTCAGGGTTCAGGAGGCTCAAGAAATGTGAAGCTGTGAGCACCAAGGCAGCAGCCAGGTCTGCTCATTCATGCATTGACCGGAATAAATGGCTCACACAGTGATCTTTTGAATCCATATCTAGAAGACTAGGAATTTAATAGAAATTGTCCTAATATCAGGGGGAAAAGCTATGATTAAATGTGCGAGCAACTGGAAAGAACCAGCATGCTAACCTGAGTCTGTCATTTCTTACAGCACTCTCTCAGCAGATACACCTGACCATTGTTAGCAATACTTACTGAGATGTTAGGAGAATGGAGCCAGTTGCAGCAGTCCTTTGGCTCTTTAGCCCACGCTTTGTCCCAACATGGTTAATCTGTCTGATGATGGCTTTCTTCCTACAAGCTCCTCTGCAGATGGGTGCTCACGACACACTTTCCCACGCCCAGGTCTTGCACCATGCCTCGTGCTGGTGCAGCTGCCTTCCAAGCCAGGTTTCTGTCGGTCACCAGAGCTACCAGGAACATTACAGTCATGGGAGGTCTGGCTCAGCAGATTGAAGCTAGATTGTATTACTTTCCAATCTCAATCTGTAACTGGAAACCATCACACTCTGACTCTTTTCAGCAGCGTTACAGAAGCTGAAGAATAAATGTATTCTTAAAAATACGTTAAAAGGACTAGAAATGTAGAGTGTAAGGTGCTTGGTGGGAGGATTAGTTTTGAAAAGTGTCATTTTCTTTGAAGTGACCCAAGTTCATAATTTCATAAAGTGGTTTATCAGAATGTCTGGATACCTCAGAACAGCTGGTTTTTTCTTTGTTATTAACAATATTATTATTGTACTGGTGTTGGTATTGTTGGTTAAGATTTTTCCTGTCAAAATAAGATATTCTAAATATTAGATGGGTTCCTCTATCACTGACTTAAACTCCTTTTTCCTTTAAAATAATAATTCATTATTATTGTTTGCTATTTTACAAGCAAAACACAGACTCGGTATCTCTCCAAAGCAGAAAAAGTTATCAGCTCTTCATCAGACTTATTCATGGAATGCTTTTCCCAGTGTTCAAATTTTTAGCAGTTTGGTTACCCATCTTAATCTTCCCTGATTCCTTTTGCAGGTGGAGCAGTCAAAAGTTTTAATCAAAGAGGGTGGTGTTCAGTTACTACTGACAATAGTTGACACACCAGGATTTGGAGATGCTGTGGATAATAGCAATTGGTAAGACATTCTTTGTACATTCTCTCCCAATCATTCTCAATTGTATTTCATGTGTGAGATACAAACTTATGCCTTTTTTAATGCACACTTCAGTCTTCAATTAAAATATCAATGCTTTTAAGATCTTTCACTTACCTGAAAACTTTAACTGTTCTAGTTCTAAGCACCTTTAGAACTCGACTGAAATGCTACTGGCACCAGGAATGGAGCATTCTGCTCTTTATCCATGCATACACGTGCAGCACACTTCTGTGCTGTCAGAAGATGTGTGTTGCTTTGCCTGCTGTTCTTAACCATTCTGTTTAATGCTATTACAGTGAAGGGAATTATGTTGGAAAGTGTTGGGGTTTTCTTCAGTGAACTCACAGATTGTGTCTTCAGAGCTGTGTGACTTGGTTGTATGTTGAGGAACTGATCACTTAAAATGTGTTGTCTTGAAGACTCTTAAAAAAAGAATAAAGTCATGAGGAGATAACTTCCAGGGTTTTATTCCTGTAACCTCTGCAGCTGGCAGCCAGTGATCGACTACATTGACAGTAAATTTGAGGACTACCTGAACGCAGAATCTCGGGTGAACAGACGCCAGATGCCAGACAATAGGGTGCAGTGCTGTTTATACTTCATTGCTCCTTCAGGACATGGGTTCGTATCTGTGTATTTTATGTTCTTTGTCTTTTATTGCAGATAAACATCCACATTTGCCATTCCTAGGGATGTAAAGTTCCACATAAGATTTTTGTAATGGCCTGCAGGCCATGCTTAATTTCAAGATGAATTTATTTTGGCTTGTCAAACATCAGTAAGCCAGCCAAGCAATAAGTTAGAACCCCAGAAAACATGATTGCACATTAACTAAATAATAAGAAAAATAGCATTAGAACAATTAAAAATACACAGGTGTTCCCAAGGGCCAGGTCTATTTGTGATCTGTATGTCTTCTGTTCACACACTTCTGTTTGAAGTATGAACCAGTTTCTTCTAAGCAACAGGATTTTCCCTTTCCACTCTTTTTCTCTCCCTTTTCATTTTAATGAGAAATTGAAGGTGGGAAGTTTCATGCATGATTGTAAGCATGCTTTAATTCACCTGAGGTATAATCCTGTAGTGACAATTCCAATGCAGGCATTCTGATTTATGTTTTTGTGTTTTGTTGTTTTCTGTTGGTTTGGTTTTTTCAAGTATTACATAATCTTTACAATCTTCGACCTCTGTTTAGTGTTTTTAACTTGATCAGACTTCTATCTAGTGGTAGAAAGGAAGAACTGCATTTCCAATGTGTATTAGATGCAGATTGACTATATCTGAAATTGATTGCTTAGCACTTTATCATTGTATTATAACTGATTTAAATTGTCAGAGAATTTTATTATACTTTCAAAACCAGAAGGAGGGGAAGATAAGTAGCCTATTTATGGGTCAAAAGTAGTAAAACTTGAAGGGAGTAATGAAGGAATTCTGGGGAATATTCCTCAGGCAGTGAAAAATGACAGCTATTACACTCAGCTTCTGTAGCTAGCACTGAAATGGTTCTATTCATTTAGAACTACAGAGGCAGCTCAACTTGGGAAAGAAATACTGGGGAGTGGAGAAGAGCGTTTCTTATGTAGACTGTATGTAGACTGGCCTTAAACACTTCTTTTGTTGTTGTTCAGCTTGTGGTTTTGGAATGTCAGTTTTAAATGCAAACACTTTAATCCTGGGCATACACTTAGTAGTGTACAAAGTCATAACATTGTTTAAATAAAGGGAAGGTGATCCATTCCTTGTGCTCATCAATCTTTTTTGAGCTAACTTTCAGATTCTTTGAAAAACATTTTGTCTTCCCTCCACACCCCCCTTTTATCCATTAAAACTTTATAAACCAGTGAGAGGTACCAATTATAAGGAAAAAACAAAGGTAATGCTTCAGATAAATTAATTTTTTTCACCTTTTCTTTTTTTTCTACTAAATTTGTGAGGCTAAAAGCTGGAGTAGTATCTTGGACAGGGATTGCATGTTCTTGAGGTAAAAAAACCAGTAAGTTGAACTGGGTTTGCATATTATTACTGGAGAAAATGTTTGGAATTGTCATCCAATTAAGGACGTGAATGAGCACAGAGAGAAATGGTGCTTCTGTTAGAATTCATTTCCTTTTTTAAGCTGCTGTCTTCTCTGAAAGGACATTGCTCACTTCCTACCTGGTTTCTCTGGCCGTGCAGTGTGCAGTCATGTTTCCTGTGCAGACAGCAGCACATGTAACCCAGTGGGTAGTGGACTCTTCACTCCTACTGCACGATTGTGTTTACATTGAGCTAAAGCATTTGTAAGTGAGCTTATTTCTGTTTGTCCTTAGGACTTCCTACAGTTTGAAAAGCCAGCTTCTTACAATTTATAAAGAAAATCAAATTTGCAGGTTAGGTCCTTCAGTTTAACTTATTCCATCATTTTTATCTGCCCTTTGACCTCATGTTGTCTGAGGTAGCTTTTTGAAGCGAGAGGGAAAAGTTAAGGTGAGCAGATGCCAAAGCAGTGCTCTTCATCTAGACGTCCAATAACGTCAGCTAATTAATGGAAACATGGTGAGAAGCTGAGAAATTCAGTGGCAGGTAGAAAATGGTGAAGTAAAGTATGTGTTCCTTAATAAATTTTCTGTATTCTCTTATAGCTTGAAGAAGCTAAATTTGAGCAGTAAATGAATCTGGTTTTAATGTTCCTAATGCTATTTTCTTTTATATGAGAAATAATCCTGTTAAATCCTTTAAGTGAATTCTTTAAGCTTGACTGAACTTGCTATACTTCTGAAGCATTAATGCATCAAAATCTCAGTGGCTTTACTTTGGTAAGCAGGAAATATTGACCACTTTGATCGACATTGATGGTTTTATATACCCATATAGTGGGTGGTTTAGTTTTTATGTCCTTGTCATCCACTTTGATAATGGTCTTTGTTATACATAGCGATTTAGATGTGAGCCAAGTCTACTTCATTTATACAGAGTTTACCATCTTCAGCAATATGTATAAAAACTCATCACAGCCCACTCAAATGAACACGACTTTCAGAAACTAAAGCTGCATTATGTGAGCAGGGCATGATTCACAACTGTAAACTCATCAGGCTTTAAATGTGACTGTCTTCAGTTAAGGACACAAGCTCTACTCCTTTTGTAGGAGAGTTCTCACTGCTTTGCTTGAATGAGTATAATGTCAGGTAGAGGTAGTCTCATGACTATTAGTAATGTTAACTTAATGACTTATTCCTCTGGTATTTTACAATTCTAGGGGATTTCCTACAGCAGTCACAGGTAGCCTTCTGAATTTCATTTAAGCATCCATAACTTGTAAATCAGTGTCTTTAAAAGTAGTTGTCAGGACAAATCTTGAATCTTTTTTACATCTTGTTTAATTAACTGAAGTTGCAAAGCTGTGATGCTGTCTTTCAGACTCAAGCCTTTGGACATAGAGTTTATGAAGCGCCTGCATGAAAAAGTGAATATCATTCCACTTATTGCCAAAGCAGACACACTTACACCTGAGGAATGCCAACAGTTTAAAAAACAGGTGAGTTGGGGGGGAAAAAAAGTGAGTTAAAAGATTAGTATTTACAACATGGGGTAATTTAGTAAGTTGATCCCTATGGAAATGGCGAGATTTACCTTCTCACATACAAAGTTTAAACCCTGAAGCAATGACCTGAGACAGCAAAGCTAAGTAATTTATATCTCTAGATTTAATTATATTTCTTGGTGAAATAATCTTGTTTCTATCCTCAGGGGAAGAGGTTTCAAGTGTAGAATGATTCTTGGCAAGTGAGATAATTCACTGCTGAGATAAAAATCAGCAAGGGAGGAAGGGAGCTCTCAAGATTTAGGTGCCAAGCAGAAGCTGTCTGTTTAAAAAAAACCCAGACAATGGTATTTAACGGTATTATTGATTGCACTGTGCTATTCACTTCTGTGGTGATACACTTTAGTTATTAAAGATGCCTTGGGTATTTAGATGAGAATCAGTATACCTGTTATTTGGTCTTGGGATGTGGTAAAACATGTTGAGATAATTGTAACATTGATACAACTGGTACAATTTCCTTGTATTTGTAGAATGAATGTGGTCATTTGTTTTATTTCATCTGTGATCAGAGTAGAACATTTAGGCTTCGCTGTACTGTGTGAGGAGGATGAGGAGGACCCAGAACAGGACAAGACAAGGCATGAAGTTTGTTTTATTGAACTGTGTTCAGTCCTAGGTTGTTTGGGTTTTTTTTTCAGAACCTGTGTCCTTCTAAAGTTGACATTAAGAGGTGTTGTGTATAAAAACTCTTGATTTAAGACTAAAAGTTCAAGTGTGTTTTCTGCTTTAGAGAAAGTTAAGCAAGGTGCTACAGGCCTGAAGTCTGGGTTTGTTTACATTTCTTGAATTTATTTATTTTTTTGTAATGTAAAAAGGGGAAAAAAATGGTAGAACGCAGAATATTTCTTAACATATAAGCAGCTTTATTAATTAATTGCTTTTAAGTAGGGGAGATTTTCCTAAATCAAACTTTGAAAACAAATCCTTCCATGAACTGGAAACTTATGTTCTTACAAGACTGAAAACCCATGAACCAGAAATATTTCCCAGGGCTCTGCAGTGCAGCTGTCAGCTAAATGGTCTAATAGCTTTCCGTTCTAAAATTCTGGAAAACTAATCAGTTTGTTTTTAAAACCCTACAGACAAGTCAAGCACCAAAACAGCACAGTCTCAATTTTGGTGACGCTGTCAGTTATTATTAAATTTTCATTAGTGCTTGCAAATATTTTTCAACACAAATAATCTCTGGAGTCAGTCCATCAGTCACAAGCTCTATTAAAACACACAGGTAATCCTGCTGCAAGCAACTGATGTTGAGCTCGAAATGGAAAAGGAGTGACAGCAGTAGCTATTGTGGTAACTCAGAAGGGCTGAAGTATGCCTGTAGTTATCTATTCAAATCTATATATTTTAAAGGACTCAAGTGTGAGACTAGTCTGGAAATTTAAGCTGTATTTCTGTTATTTTTTACATATGGAGGTGGAATTCCCCTTAGTGGAAATCTGTTTACCCTGTTGTAGAAAACTGACATCTGTTTTTACTGTCTTGTATTGATGGCTAGTATTCTGTTAGCTGTCAGGCTCTCATCCTGTCATCTCCTGGCTAAGGAGAGATGGCCATGCTAATAATCCCTTGGGGTCCCCTAATGGTGTTCAAACATGTGAGAGAGGGAGGGGGAGCTACTGGAGAAAGTCCATCAGAGGCTATGAAGATAATGAGTAGCATCTCTGTGCCAAGGGAAGGCTGAGAGCCCTGGGGCTGTTTAGCCTGGAGAAGAGAAGACTGAGAGGGGATCTGGTCAATGCTGATCAATAGCTAAAGGGCTGGGGCCAGACTTTTTTCAGTGGTGCCCAGTGACAGGACAAGGGCCAACAGGCACAAACTTGAAACACAGGAAGTTCCACCCGAACGGGAGGAAAAACTTCTTTCCTGTGAGGGTGCCAGAGCCTGGCCCAGGCTGCCCAGAGAGGTTGTGGAGTCTCCTTCTCTGAAGAGATCCCAAACCTGCCTGGACAAGGAGATCCTTGGTAACCTGCTCAGGGTGCTGGAGCAGGAGGATTGGATGAGATGAAGTCCTCTCCAACCCCTATCATGCTGGGATTCTATATGTATAAGTTGTATCATGTAACTTAGTCACCTTAATATGTCAGGATCTTACATACCAAACAGATCGGATTGCAGCAAGAAATAGATTAATTCCTCAAACAAAGAACTTCCTTTTTGTTTTAGATAATGAAAGAAATCCAAGAACACAAAATTAAAATATACGAATTTCCAGAAACAGACGATGAAGAAGAAAATAAGATTGTGAAAAAGATAAAGGTAAATAATTTTCTTGTGAAAAACTGCTTGCTGGGAGGGAGGGCAGAGGGTGAAAAGCTTTTTGTCATTCATGAAGCGCCCACCAAAATGTTTAGAATATAAAAATCTTATGTAAAGTTGTCCTGTGAGTCACTGTTCCTCAGCCAAGGCAAAGAATGACACTCTAACAGATGTCCTAACTTCTCTTAAGAGAACTCTTAAAGGATCACTTTCTTTTTGTTCCATCCTTATTTGGCTTTTATCCACCATACTGCGTTTTGTTGGATTCTGAGCCGTGAAGGAAGCAGGGGTTGTCTTTCAGACAGAGGTGTGCAGTGGCCCAGAGGGTGTGTTTTACAGTTAATAGCTGTTGAACTAATTGACAGACTGAAACCTTAATGGAGACAAACAGCTAGAGAAAATCAAAAGGACTGGCAGGCTGTTGAAAGGCTTTTTCCTTGCTTACTTGTGTTTTTGGTTTCTTCTTCTATCTTGGAGTCCATCTTGTACATGCTTCTTGAGCCTTCCTTTTTGTTTTTCAGTAACTTTAACAGGCTGTAGGAGCTTTTAATTATTTTTTTGTTGTTGCTGTTGATAAACACAAATAGCACAAATGCAAGTTATTCTGGGACTAAGCCTGAAGGAGAAGAGCAGAATAAAAGCAAGGACAAAAGTCCAAAATACTTAGCTTTGTGCACTGCTCCTTTCAGTTACTTGAAGCTGCTCTTGGCTCCTTTGTTGCTTGTTACACTGGAGGGATTTTTGGTTCTGCTGAGAACAAGAATGGTTCTTTGCCAAACCTGTGAGAACTGGGTACAAGATCCAGTCGGAGTAACAGTTCTTGTAACCAGTGGGAATGTGAGTTGATAAATAATGACTGTGCAGTTGAGTAAATAGGAAATGGTTTGCCTGGTGCTTAGCTTACTAAGTAATAGTAGTTCCTGTTTCTTAACTAGATTTACAGAATACACCAGTGTAAAGAGTTCCTGAGGGCTGTGTGTGTGTGTGTATGTATGTATATGTCATTAAACTAGTCAGAGATCGGTAAACAGAACTACTCTTGCACTTTGGGGAAGCTGCATGGTAGTGTTACAGCACCAAACTAGCTTATTTCAGGTTTATACATAGGTGTGCTTTCACTATCTGTTGGCAGTAGAAATTTTGAAATTTTTTTTTTTAAAGTACTCTTTTCTCTTGTAGGACCGTTTACCTCTGGCTGTGGTAGGTAGTAACACAATCATTGAAGTTAATGGCAAGAGAGTCAGAGGAAGGCAGTACCCATGGGGTGTTGCAGAAGGTAAGGCTTTCTCATGATTTTATTTATCCATTGAAAACTTTTAAAGTTTTGGGGTTTTTTAAATTAATGTCTGTATTTGAGATGCTTAATTTGAATATGCTTTGGTCTGGAAATTTATTGAATATACCATTTTGCTATTCTGACAGTCTTGGAACAAGGTCAAGGTTCAGGAACACTCAGCTTTGCAAGTGGATTCCTGTGGAACCCTCATAGAGGAACTGTAAAACCTGTAGTAACTCACAGTGGTTAATGATGAGTCTTAGATTACAACTGTTTGCTAGCATTCTTATTTTACTTTTTTTTTTTTAATATATACATATAAACTATTTTGGGGGTGGTTTTTTGTTGTTTTTCTTAATTCTTTCTACAGTATTCACATTATATCTGTTAATTAGATCAGCTTGACTGGCATAAATTTAGCTTAAAGCTTCTGGAAGAATCTGGGTTTTTTTCTCAAAAAAAAAAAATCTGAGTCTTAACCATTGGGGTGTAGAAACAGGAGGGTACCTGGTAATGAACAAAACAATCAAAAGAAACCACAAACAACAACAAAAGACCCCAAACAAAGCCCAAAACAATGATCAAAAGCATTCATCATTAATATTATTAATTTGAAACTTACTTTCTGTGGCTTGAAAATAACTGCATGTTCTTCTGGCAACTATTACTTGTGCTTGAATGCTGGTCATTTATTTCCAGTGACACATGGCATGGCTTACACCGTGCTGTCTACTGCAACAACCACTGTTCAACTCTTTTTCCACGATCATTGAACTTCTTCCTTGTAGTGTGCATGTGCTGAATAAAGAGAAGATTTTTAATTTACTTTTTTTTAATTCTCCTCGCTGTTTCTGCCTTTTGAGGGCAACGGACTAGATATTTGATGCAGTGTAAACCAGACCCAAAACCCAGCCCAGCTAACAAGCAGCGTCCGGCCGATAGTTTAGAGAGAATGCTGGAGCACTTTGAAGTGTGTGTCTGGCAGGAAATGAAGTTTGGCAGAAAGTAAAACCCAGCTGCACCAGAGAGGATCCAGCTTTATAGAGGCTCCTGCCTTAGCATTTGGAAATGTACAAAATGGTGTTGCTTTGCTTGATTTTGAAACAAATTTCATTAACGTTTCGCACTCCTGTGACTGCACACCTTTTGGAAGGGAAGAACTAGCCTGACTGAAGGAAACCTCTTTGACGTGGCTTTGAGTCTGTCAGCTAAGCAGAAGTGATGCTTTTTTTGACGTATGGCTTCATGTACTGTCTCATCAAATAAAATTATGAAGGAGTGCAAATACAAGGTGAACACGCCAAGAGGCTATGAGCTTTCTCTGCAGGGTTTGCTGAACTTACTTGAGTCATTTTAATTCCTTCCACTGTGTTTTTCTTCCTCCTTCTAATGAAAGTGTCTGCCTCTGCTTCAGGGGCACATGGGAACCTGCCTCGTGCCCTTCTTCCGTGTGCCCGAAGAGCTTTGCGTGTTGCCTTCTCTGGCTGCATGCCACACATCTCTGGGGTGTGCAGTTTTTTCTCCAATGTCATTTCAGTATTGGGGATCTGGAAAGGTCTCTTCCAAGCAGTACAATTCTATGAAATATCACTCGCAGCAACAGCCTCTTCTCTAATAATGGGATGTTAGGCACGGTGGAATAGGTGGCATCTAATGACAGCTGCCAGTGCCTTGGCTTTGTCTGTAGGTGCATCAAATGAAGTATACAACCTTCCTTTGCTTAGTTCTTTAATAACTAAAACCACATGAAAATGAAAATGGAGACTTTTGCAACTCATTTGGTGGGGCATGGAGGAAGAGACTGTGTTAAGTTTGTCTTCTAAAGGTTTTGGATGTCGCTGGATCTCGACCGAGGTCTTCAGTTAGTGCCTGATCATAATTATGCAACTGTGTTGGCAGGGCCTCCAGAGGACCATGAAGTGAGTTAAACTGGCAGAACTGTTTCTGCTGCAGTAGCTCATTCTGCTATACTGGCTTGGGGTGTGCTGGTGTGGTTTAGGGGAGTACAGGAACTGTGCTGATAATTCATCTCCACAGAGGTTTTTTGTTCATGCTCTCCTACTGCTGAGTAAGGAAAAGCTGGAAGTGATCTGTTGGAGTGAACGTAGGAAAGGGGTGACATCTAAAAGCCTTGCCTCTGTGTAAAATGTGTTTTGCTTGGCTTCTCAACGAAAACATTCCTCTCTCTGCAGTTGAAAATGGTGAGCACTGTGACTTCACAATTCTGAGGAACATGTTGATAAGGTAAGTAGCTTACAGGTAATACAAAGTTTGATAGTACTTCTGTAAGGTTGGAAAGTCATCTATGGGAGAAAAAAAAAAGCATTTGAGCCAGTGAGTTGATATTAATCCCCACATTTCTAACTGTAAACAGTATCCTACACTCACACCACCTTGTTTAACCACGTCACTAGCAAGCAGTGGTGGTGATGGTTTTTTTTTTCAAGTCATTCTCTTTGCTTTCTGATTGAAAATTGTTCTTGACACTTGTGATAGAAGCTGTCTCTTAGTGCTGATGTGTACTTAGCTGTAGGAATTGTTTTAAGTTTTTAGTTGTGCAAGTGTCTAAAGCAAGACTGTCAGTGCTTTGTTGTTAGTCCTCTACTTGCATCTGCTGTAACAACTATTAGTTTGCTTTTTGAGCTTTGTTGTTCTCCATGCTGACCGTGGAAAATTACTAAAGGAAGCTCATGTTTGTATCTTTAGTCTTGAACTTTAGCTTTTGCAGACTTAAAAGAGAGAAACGGGGAAGTTTTGGCTTGTTTGTTGTTTCTTGCCCGACATGCTTTAACACACCTGCTATGGTAGTAATATGTTTTCCATATCTGTTCTCCAGATTCCTGCAAATTTATCACCAGGCCTCATATTTTCCAAAGATTTGGCCTGTAAATGAATGTTTAGAATGTTGCAAACTCGAGATAGTTTAGTGCAGAATAATCTTTTACGACGTTGAGTGGAGGCATGACAGCATTGTGGGCAATGGGATATTAATGGAGGAGGATAATTTAATTAAGCCAGTCTGTGAAATGACCACGGACTGTTTTTTTCAGGTAGCATTTTGTATTTGTGCACTAAGCTGATATATTACATTTATTGACAGAACTCATATGCAGGACCTGAAGGATGTCACCAACAATGTACATTATGAGAACTACAGAAGCAGAAAGCTGGCAGCTGTTACGTACAACGGCGTCGACAACAACAAAAATAAAGGGCAGCTAACAAAGTAAGTTCTTCTTCAGGTTGTATTGCACTTCAATCTTTTTGTTCTGTTTTTCTGGTTGGTTGGTTTTGTGTAGTGTGGTGGGATTTGGGGGGTTGGGGTTTTTGTGGGGCTGGTTTTGTTTATATTTATCCTCCAATCAGTTGCCTCTTCCCTGTGTTCCAGTCTGAATGGCGTATACCTCTCGTTTACTTGCTTTGAGTTTTTTCCTGTTTCACTAAGTTTTATACTAGTTAAACTGAACCATGTTAAAAATCTGAGTTTTCATTAGATTAATTTCTGAAGAGAATCCTTACATGTATTATTTCTGAGTTTTATTTCACGGGTACTACTTGCAAAGCTTTTGTGCACTAGTGTTTCTATTTTGGTTTATATATTACTTTGGGGATTTGGGGTTCTTTTGAGTGCTCAATACTCAGGGATCTTTTTGAGAAGAATAGGTTAATATTTGTTTAGCAACTGTGAAAATTCAGACCCATTGCTGTCACCTTCGAAATGCTGCCCTGGCTACTTCTGTGGCTGCTTATCATGGGAGGGAAATTATTGCAACATCTTTATCTTTTGTTAGAGGAGAGCTGCAATGCAGGGGTTTGGGGCTTTGTTGCTGGGTTGGTCGTTTCGTTTTTTAACCCTAATATGTAAACTTAATTACTTCTGACAGCAAGTTGATTGCCAACCTGGTGAAGTTATTGGAAGCTATAGGAAGTAGAAGTAGGCTAGGCTCTACTGTATTCTGCATTGTATAAAGCAATTTGAGAACAGCTATGCTCTTTAAATTTAAGTAATTTTTTCTGCTCTGCATATATCAATTGTATCCATAATAATTTATAGTTAAATAATAATGAGTAATACTCTTACTACTTTTATTTGTACTATATTTAAATACAGTTTTCAGGTGACAAGTGGTGTCCCGCAAGGGCCTGTACTGGGACCAGTGTTGTTTAATATCTTCATTAATGACACAGACAGTGGCACTGAGTGCAGCCTCAGCACGTTTGCTGACGATACCAAGCTGGGTGGTGCAGCTGATATGGCAGAGGGACCTGGACAGGCTGGAGAGGTGGGCTTGGGTGAACCTCATGAGGTTCAGAAGGCCAAGTGCAGGGTCCTGCAGCCGGGCGGGGGCAACCAGCATTATCAATATAGGCTGGGAGAGGACATGCTAGAGAGCAGTCCTTTGGAAAAAGATTTGGGGGTGCTAGTAAATGAAAAGCTGGACATGAGCCACCAGTGTGCAATGGCAGCCCAGAAGGCCGATCGAATCCTGAGCTGCATCAAGAGAAGTGTGGCCAGCAGATAGAGAGAGGAGATCCTGCCCCTCTGCTCTGGTGAGACCTCACCTGGAGTGCTTTGTCCAGCTCTGGAGCCCCCAAAACAAGAAGGACATGGACCCGATGGAGTGTGTCCAGAGGAGAGGCACAGAAAAGATTAGAGGGCTGGAGCACCTCTCTTATGAAGAGAGGCTGAGAGAGTTGGGGTTGTTCAGCCTGAAGAAGAGGAAGCTCCGGGGGATCTTACAGTGACCTTCCAGTACCTGAAAGGTGCCTATCAGATAGCAGGGGAGGGGCTGTTCACAAGGATTGGCAGTGACAGGACAAGGGGTGATGGCTTTAAGCTGGAAAAGGGTAGATTTAGGTTAGACAGTAGGAAAAAGCTCTTTAATCTGAGGGTGCTAGACCACTGGAATAGGTTGCCCAGAGAGGTGGTGGAGGCCCCATCCCTGGAGGCATTCGAGGCCAGGCTTGATAAGGCTCTGAGCAGCCTGACCTCCTCGGAGATGTCCCTGCTCACTGCAGGGGGGTTGGACTAGATGACCTTTAGAGGTCCCTTCCAACCCAATGCATGATTCTAATTCTCTGGTTTTTTTCAAAAGTGTACTTAAATACAGGTAATGTTTGTAGTGAGGTCAAGTCCTAAAGAACAGTTTTCAAATATGTGTCTTCATAACATGATGGTTACTTCTTCTCACTGTCATGGGTCTTGCCATCGTATTATCCCTGACTTACATTTCAAGGCTTTGGAATGCATAGAGCAAATACATTACAAAATATTTCTTCAGCTACACTTGTCCTTGTAACAGTTGAGGGTTGAAGGCAGGGAGAGGAGTTCTAAGAACTCAAACCACTAAATGAGGTAGTCACTGAGGAAATACTGGAGGGGGCACATACAGTAGTTTACACAGTGAGATCAAAACAGGGCAGGTGGGCACAGCAGAGAAGACAGTGTGCTCAAGCACAAGATTCTGAGCTGATAACAGTGTATTAATAGTAGAGTAGAATAGAAAATTCTGCATTTCCTCCAGGATTTCTAACTTAATATTACTATTTTTTTTACTGTACTGTTATTTCCTATTACACTACTGAAAAGCAAAGCTTTTTCATTGTAATTTCAGATATAGACGAAGTTGTTTAGATTTTGGCTTTGCATTGTTTAATAGTATTTTTTTATATACCTTTCCAAATCTTAGTATGTTTTCCTTAGAGTTTTGAGCAATGGGTGCTAATACTGTCACCATGTTTTGATGTGTGCCTGCTTAGATTGGTGTTAGTCTGCACCTACTCTTAGCCTGTTACCTAATCCAAATAAGGACTGGTTATTCTGCATTCTTGTTGAAGAATAATGCAGTGATTTTATTATTCTTTCTTTTTCTTTTTTATTCCCATATCCCCATAAATACAACTGGTGCTCTTAGCAATCAGGTTTTCTTTCTTTCAAGAGAAAAAATAATTTACTGCAGTTTGATTCTTTCAGGCATCAAAATCCATTGCAAACTTGTGAGAAATATTTTGAACCTTTCTTTGGAGTTTGTTCCTCCAAACACAGCATCACTTAAAAGTCCTGATTGCATTTACTGGTTATTTACTTATGAAGCAGCTGATGCTATTCTTGTCTTGTTGCCTTATCCTCATGTTAAGTTGCATTTTTGTGGTTTGGTTTTGTTTTATTTTGGTGTGTGTGTTTGTGGGGTTTGGGGTTTTTGTTTTTATTCAGTGTGTGTTTGTAGGTTTGAATCTTGCATATTTGAAGCAGCATGGAAGGAATTTTCCAAATATGGAAAATTATGTTGGTGGAAATTAGTTGAAAAAACAGATGATAGCAGCTTATCTGTGCATCCCCTTAAGAATTTTATGCTTCCCTGCTTTCCCTTCTGAAAGAAGTGTCTGTGTCTCCAAATGGAGCAACACTGGACTTGCCCTCTGTAAATCTGATTCTTTCATGGGGGGCAGGTCCTGTGAGAATGGAGAGATGCTCTGATGCAGCCTGCTGCTGTTACAGGAATGCTGTACACGCTGCTGAGACCTCTGGCTCAGCAAACTCATACTGCTGTTCTTTTGGAAGCAAGGAGGGTGGGTGTGAGAGATGTCCAGGCAGTGATTCTTGTGCTGTTGGAAAAGTTTCTCCTGCTGGCAGCTGTTGGAGGCAGGGCTGACCTTCTGTCCCTTGAAAACAGCTGGATTTTTATCATCTTAGCACATCGGTGTTTTTCCTGCAACTGTGAACATATTTCTTGGAACAAAAATGCAAATGTGAAAACAAACAGAAGTGTGTGTTGGGAGTTTGATTAGTACTGTGAAGATGAATTGAATCAGGTTCTTCTGTCCCATTGAGAATTTTCTCTGATTCATCCCCTTTTGATTTGTTGAAGCCAATTGACTGCCCTACAAGGGATTCATTGACCTAAGAGCAATCCCAAGCATATCTTTTCCATGATAAAGTAGCCTTTTTGTGCTTTAGGTTTAATATCCTACTTCTTCAAATTTTCAACGTCATCCCAACCATTAAAAAAATAAACTAAAATCCAGGGTTAATGTTTGGGTAGCATGACTCTTCAGACTCTCTGGTAATTGTCATTTCACATGTGTGATGTGAAAAATTGCCATGTGCTCTGAAATTTAAACTCCTGAACTGGAGAAATCTTGTCGTATTGCTGTATGAAGCTGCTATCTTCAGCGAGGTTGAAAGTAAAACCTTATTTAATGAAAGTCCTATTGTACAGTGTACAGGTGAGCCTCCTCCATCTGCTGATCTGCTCAGTGACCTGTCACTCAGGGTACCCACACACACAATGCATAGGTCCTTCCAGCTGCTCAGCCTGGACTGCATCTGGCTCCTTTGGCCTCCCTTCTTAGCGACTCCTGTGAGATTGTTCTGCTCGTGTTAAGACAATCTTACTATATGGGGAGACATAGCAGCACAATCTTGTTCTCAGACTCTTTTTTTTTTTTTTTTTCTCACTGCTGCTTAAGCATCAGTGCTCTGGGGGAGGTGACATTGCAGCCAAGCCTTGTGCGGAGCTGAGCCCCCTGCTGCTGAGACCTCTGCTGGCCGTGGAACTCGAGTGCTCTTTATGTAGCACCAAAACATTCCTGGGGTTTTAATACAGTGTCCTTCACTAACTGAACAGATAAGCCTCCATGTAGCATTGGTTTCCAGAAACCTCTTCAGAGTGAGTGATTGTTCACATCACTTCAATATCTTGAATGTCTTTAAAAGCACGAATTTTCCAGGGAAACTATTCCTGGAAGGATCTGCACATCAAACTTCCAGTAACATTTACATGGTGTAGTGATTTCCTAACTGAATTTGAAATAAATATAACAAGCTTTAACTAACAGTCTTTCCTTTTACTGTGGAAAAATTTGCTTTTGGGGGAAGCACATAACTAGCTTTAGGAATTGATTAATGAATTTACTTTTTAAATTACTGCTTTTTGGTTTTGTGGTTTCATTTAAGCATGCTAAGCTAAGCCTCTGTATTTTTTGTTTTTTAGATTTGACACAGTTGAAGGCATGTAAGTGGTCATTTAAATTTTTCAAAAAAACTTAAAGACAGAAATTTTATAAACACAAAAAGGGTTTCACTGTTTAATGTTTCAAATCTAAACCAATTTCCTGTTGTCCTGCTCTTGGCATTGTTTTTTGGTTTTGGTTTTTTTGGCTGTGGGTTGTTGTTGTTGGTTTTTTCCCTAGCAGTTGTTTTGGGGTTTGTTTTTTGGTTTTGTTTTTTGTTCTAAAGCTGTGCTAATCTAAAATAGGAGTTTATAAGTACTTTTGGTGACAAATAGATCTGTAAAAACCCCTCCTCTTTTAAAAGTTTTTGGCTATGCCTCAAGACGAATGTGGTCAAATTTCAGCACTGAGGAGAAGTGCATAAATGATGAAGCTTCCCCAGTTTCTCTCCATAGCTCCATCACTTTCATATAGATGCTCGTAAGAATGAGTGGAATCTCCATCCTTACCAGTACATTTACAGCTCTTCGCTGGATTGGGGAATTAGTTACTTGAATCTTTCCTGACCTTTGGCATTTTTTTATCACTGATTTGCAGAGCTTCCACTTCGCATATCTACAACAGGTTTTAATTTTTGCAGATTAACTTAGAGGCTGCTTTTAACACAGCTCTTGTTAAACCAGTTAAATGGTTTACAGCTTTCTTTAGTGGTTTGTTTGGGGTTTTTTTTTTTGTTTTCTTTCCCTTCATCTCTTTTTTTGTTCAAGTTCCTTCTATAATTTTATTCTGCTAAAACAGGGTGATGTGCTTTTTATCCATGTCACACTTAACACCTAGTACCACCAGCTGTGACCTCTGGTGTAGAGCTCTCAGCTGTCAATGCTTGGTTATCAGTTTATCAGCTTTCCCATGCGGATTGATTTTTACCACTGTCTCAAATTGCATGACATACCTGCTAGATTAAGTTGTCAATCGAAGGACAGTTCTGTGCCCTTTTTGAATCTGTAGAAACTGGAGCAACAATTCCTCAGTGGTCAGGTCTGCTTCCTAGGTTAAGTTTTGAAGAGCAGATACATTTGAGAACTTTATACTCTGAAAGGTAACAAGAACATAGTGTTGTTTTGACAGCTGATTAGCTTCCACAAGTGCTGCTACTCACCTTTGCTTTCATTTTCTTCTTATTTTTGTATATTCTTGTGCTTCAGCTGTGTTTAACCATATTTTTTTCTTCCTTGACAAAAGTTGCTAGCTGTTGGCCTTTTGAAGGGCTAAAGTAAACACTAGGCTGGGAACCAGGTTTAGTTCTGAAAATCATGCAGCAATTTATTAATCAATCCAAGCTTTACAACTATTAGTTCAGATTCAATTTAATTTAAATTTTTTTTTTAATGGAAATGCCTTTTTTTTTTTTTCTCATCACCTCCCCACACCAATTGTCACCTCTAAAATGCTGGTATTTGAGAAAAAAGTTCATATGGCCTTGAGTTGATGTGATATTGATTCACTCTATGGTTAGTTGGTGAAAAGGGACAGACAGTGAGAAGAAAATGAGCCTTCAATAGTCAAGCCAGTTGCTAGAATGCTTTTTCTTCATGACTTGAATCAGGAGGTTTTTTGGTGCGTGGTTTGGGTTGTTTTGTTTTGAATTGAAAATTCAAATTGAATTGAAAACAAAATTTTATTTATTTATTTTTTCTAATAGAGCTTAGGCTCACCACCTCTAGTTTACAGGTTGCTAGCTTGAGTGACTTTTGCTTCCATTACACTAGATATCCTCTGCTGCTTGATTGTAACCATTCCAAATATATTCGGTTCTTAATTTCTACCAACACAATAATTAAAATGCCATTTTAAGCCATATGTACTCAAAACTGAAATGAGGCCAGTGATTTGTTTTGATTGCTCCCTCTTTGCTGAACAGAAAAGTCTTACAAGACTGTCTGTAGCAATCAACACTGGAGCCAAACCATCCTGGTTTAGTGGGCAATGAATCTGAAATGTGCTATTGAAAATCTGTATTGCTGTAAGATGGATAGCAGGCTTATACAGCTTTACAAAGTCAGTAGAACCCAGAAAAGCAGTTACCATAACAGAAAAATTACAAATAGACATTATTTTTATAAATTCAGTTTAATTAATTAAAAAGGAAAATCTTCCAACGACCGCTTTCATGAAATACCGCTGTACAGTTGCAGTGTGAACTTAACTCTTGGGACCACTTTGAAGAGTGAAGATTTAGAGAGGAGGCAGGACTTTTGCCTGCAACACTCTTGAAATTTTTATTATGTCCACTAATTTTTGTATATATTTGAATGGGAAATAAAATGGCACCTGAAGATCACTTGGAAGAAGCTAATTTTTTTTTTCCTTGTAACTTTTTTCCTCTCTTCCCATGACCAGGTTCAACTAAAGCTAGAAAGTCAAGTGTTTCTGTTAATCTAAATGTAAGGGAGGAAAAGATATTGTACAAAAATGCCTTTCTGAAGGAAACTTTAAACAGTTAATATCATAATGCAAATTCAATTTAAACTAGCAGTGCCTACAGCAATGTTATTTATCTTAATGTTGCAGCAGTTTTATCTTGTTTCTTACAGATGCCCTAATGTAACAGACAGGAAAAAAGTTCTTAATAGCTAACTTCTTCTTCTGGATTTATGGCAGGAGCCCATTGGCACAGATGGAGGAGGAAAGGAGAGAACATGTAGCCAAAATGAAAAAAATGGAAATGGAAATGGAGCAGGTGTTTGAGATGAAAGTCAAAGAAAAAGTTCAAAAACTGAAGGACTCTGAAGCTGAGGTAATCAAAATGTCTGAAATATCAACGTGCTTGAGGCTGAACAAGTATAGAGATGGCTCTTTTTGCCAAAACTGCAACATAACCTCTCTCTAGGAATTGAATTTAAATATAAAATCAGTCTGTGGAACCAACTCAATGATTCTTTCTCAACTCTTTGTCTTTGCTGAAATGGTCTAAGCCTAAACTGAAAATGTAATTTTAATGTTCACGTGCATTCTCTTTTTATTTTCAGTCACGGGATATTAAAATGCTCCTCAACTTTCTCACTGACCCTCTTTCTCCCTCTTTGGAATATTTTATGCCCATTTTCTTCCATGTGCTTTAAAAATTTCTTGAGATTGTAATGGTTTACATAAGCTAGTATAATAATAATAATTTCTTTTGCATATTTAAGAAGCATTTCAGGAACTTGATACAGTGTTTATGAGAAATCCTGTAAATGAGACTCACTAGACTAAGAAAGAGGCAAGGATATGTTATCAGTGTTTGGTATCATTTGAATACACATAAATTTTAAGGATATTTAATTTGTCATCTCACAGTGAAACTGGTTTCTATGGGTTTCAAGCAGCTCTTGAAGTGACCTTGAAAAAAGACTATTACAAAATCACCTTGAAATAGAGAATTAATTTTACATTTTGCAAAGGCAGCTTCTCACAGGAAGTCTAATAGACAAGTTCAAAACTCTAAAAGTTCCTAAAGAAAGCTTGGCTCCAAATCTGAGGGAAAGTGAGGAAACTTGGAAGGGCAGTTGAAATGCTTGGCAGCATGGGCATTGTCAGGAGCCAAGGCATATGGGATCAGAGGGGGAAAAAATCCATCAGCCACAATGTGTTTTATTCTTTTGGAAAAGAAAATAGTGATATAAATGCTAGGATACACTGCTCAGCAGTTTGAGAATTGCAAAGGTAGATGTTTTATCTGGTTCAGTGTTTAATTAGTCACTGGGTTTATCCTTTCTCCATTTCTGTCCTGAATCTTTTGAAACCCATTTATACTTCTGGCCTTCACACTCCCCTTGGTATATGAAAAACACACACACAACTCTTACATTTATTTAATTTTTTAATGTATTACCTCATGACTTTTTGAGTGAGTGCATCCTGTGAGAGCAGTTTTTAATTGGTCATGCAATTCATTCCTTTTTACTTCACAATTCATGACTTCTGTTGTATTTCTCTAAATGTCAAAAAGTTTGCAACAGACAGTGCTGAGTATATAGCATTTAAAATATCTGTGCAAGGAAATAGGTTTTGTAGGGTTTGTGTTAGACAGGGATTTGTGAGAGAGTAAGGGAAGAGGGAGTTTTATTTAACTTAATGAAAAAACATGTTACACCACACACAAAGGATGACTTTTCCAGACAGCTTCACCATTCTCAGGACATGTTTGACTGTCAGTCTGTCCCATCAGCTTTCAGAAGAGATTTCTTGTACTGTTCTGGCAGTGTAAACAATTCACTTCAATAATACTAATAATAATTCATTTAATGAGTGAATAAATCCACTCAATGTTTTCCCAAAGAGATCTTTAGTATAGTAAATACTAGAGGATGAAATACATGTTTGGGATTTTTTTCCCTACTCAGAGTCAAAGATGCTGCTAATTTATGCATTACTGGTACTTAAATGCTCATCAAATATCAAAGTATTCCTGAATTTCCTTTTATTAGCCACTTGCAGCTGCTTACACCTTCCTTTCTGTAACTCAGGCAGCATTTGGGGTGTTTTCTGTTAACTTCAAAATGAGGCCATGGGATTAATACCCTTTTGGGTTTTGTTATTGGCAATACCTATAACCTTAGAGGTTTTGGTCCAAGAGTTTCTTTATTTGTACTATATTTTCTCTTCAGAGAAAGTAAAATATAAAATTCTGAGGGTGGTGAGACACTGGCCCAGGTTGCCCAGGGAAGCTGTGGATGCTCCATCCCTGGATGTGTTCAGATCCAGGCTGGATGGGGCTGTGAGCAACCTGCTCTAGTGGGAGGTGTCCCTGCCCTGGCAGAGGGGCTGGAACTGGGTGATCTTTAAGGTCTCTCCCAACCTAAACCATTTGATGATTCTGTAATACTATATTTTCTTGCATAAGCACAGATGGTGATCTTTGTTACAACAGCTCTCAAAGTGGCTGTGTTTTCTGCACTAACTCTGTTCCCACCTTTCCCTGTAGCTGCAGCGACGCCACGAGCAAATGAAAAAGAACTTGGAGGCACAGCACAAAGAACTGGAGGAGAAGCGTCGCCAGTTTGAGGATGAGAAAGCAAACTGGGAAGCTCAACAACGTATTTTGGAACAACAGAATTCTTCCAGGTGAATTGGGGGTCTTGTCCTGCAGTTCACAGTAGATGTTCTGGAGCTTTCTGCTAAACAGACATTTCTGTGATAATAGCGGTCGGTGGTGCTTGCCCATTGGGGAACTGGCACTTCAAAGCCAAGAAAAATCTTGAGCTGGTTTTAGTTGCAAATGAGCATATATTGGAAATCTTGGGAAGGTTATTAGCTTCTAAAGCAGATCTTAATCTGAAAATCCACTGTATTTATACAGAACTGCATCTATCTAAAAGAAATAGTTTGAATTCTATATTGCAACAGACTTCTGAAGAGTTGAAGCTTTGGAAGTGTTTCATTCTCCTAGTCCTTGAAAGGAGAAATCTAGTGATAAATGCATGGCTTGAAAAGAACATGCTTGCTTTGAAAGGTGTATATTAACAATTATTTTTAAAAGTAAAATCAGAGCATGTATGCATAACTTAACAAACTTTATATTTTTATCATTTTAGAACCTTGGAAAAGAATAAGAAGAAAGGGAAGATATTTTAAATGCATCATTTTGACCACCAGTTATGTATTAGTTGCCAATATGCCAGCCTGGACATCAGTGTTTGTTGGATCTGTTTGACCAATTTTGCACCAGTTGTATCCATAGTACTGGATTTAACAGCATGACAAATTTTTTTTTGTTTTGTTAATTTTGATGGAGAATGAGATGCCTTGAATTGTCTAGGGTGTTGTATACTTGGAAAAAATAACAGCTCTAAGTACATTTATTATTATTTTTCTTTTCTTTTTTTTTTAAGAACATGTCATTTTAATGCACAAGAAAACCTTTTACTGTTGTCCAATCATCTTCTGCTGGTTTCACAGTTTACAGGATATTAATTGCGTGCCCTCTTGATG
>WTSP01004483.1:329-37908 GCA_025331215.1 Actenoides lindsayi | reverse complement strand
CCGCCCCTCGCGCTCCGCGCACCGTGGCTGGTTGTGTCGCGTACTCGTCGGTCTGTGGTGTGTTTCTTCTGGTGTGTGTGGGGGGGGGGGGGGGGGGAGGGAGCTGTCCTGGTGAGCTCTTTGGGTAGCAAAGGGAAGATCTCGTACCATCATTTTTCTGCTCATGTGCCTTACACAGCGCAGGGCAGATCAGGTGCTGCTCCCTGTGTGCCCGCGTCACAGAACCACAGAATCGTTTCGCTTGGAAAAGCCCTCGAAGATCACGGAGTCCAACCATTCCCCCAGCACTGCCAGGTCCCCACTAAACCATGTCCCTCAGCACCACAGCTCCACGGCTTTGAAACCCCTCCAGGAATGGGGACTCCACCACTACCCTGGGCAGCCTGGGCCAGGCCTTGGCAGCCCTTGTGGGGAAGCCATCGCTCCCCGTGTCCAACCCAATCCCCCCCTGGCGCGACCCGAGCCGCCCCCTCTTGCCCTGCCGCTGGTTGCTCGGGAGTCACGTGCGCGGCCCGCCGCCAATAAGAGCGCGGCGAGGGCTCTCGCGAGCAGTCGCGCTCCATGGCAACCGCTGGCCCGTCCGGAGCCGCCGAGCGGAGCCGCCGCCATGGTGAGTAGCGGGCCCGGGCCTCGGCGCCCCGCAGCCGGGAGCAGGCTCCCCGCCGCCGGGCAGAGCAGCGCCGGGGCCAGGAGGAGGCTCCCCACCCGGGCAGGCCGGCCCTGAGGCCGGGCGGGAAGGTGGCCTCGCCAGCCCCCTCTCCCCGGCAGGCCTTGGGGGCGACTGGTGCGGCCTGGGTTATTGGCAGGATCCGGTGTCCCCGTTGCTTAACTGCCCTTGGAGCAATGCGTCCTAATCTAGAGCCCTCAACACGAGGACGGGGAGCTGTTGGAGCAGCTCCAGGATCGGCCACAGCAGTCGGAACCCCTCTGCTGTGAGGCCAGGCTGAGAGAGTTGGGGTTGTTCAGCCTGGAGCAGGGAAGGCTCTGGGGACACCTCATTGCAGCCTCTCGGTACTTAAAGGGGATCTACAAGAAACCTGGAGAGGGAATTCTTACAAGGGCTTGTAGTGATAGGACGTAGCAGGAATGACTTTAAACTGGAAGAGAGGAGATTGAGGTTAGAAATTAGGAAGCTTTCCTCTGTGAGCATGGTGAGACCGTGGAGCAGGTTGCCTGGGAAGTTTGTGGATGCTGCATCCCTGGGTGTGTTCCAGATCAACCTGGTCTGGTGGGAGGTGTTGGAACCGGACCATCTTTAAGGTCCCTTCCAACCCAAACCATGTGACTTTGTGACGATTTTGTGATGACCAATGGCTTTGGCCTGAGCTTATTTCTTAGTTTAAAATCCTGTTGAGGCTGCTCCCTAGATTGTGAGGGTTCAGTGCTGGTCTATAATTTTCTTTCTATCTGCAATAAATGAAAAACCTTTCACCTAAAGAAAACCCAGCAATGGCAAAGAGAGCATTGAGTTTTCGTATGTTATTTCATTTGCAAGATGTGGGGCTTTGTGGAACACGCCAGACCTGCAGCCATGTTGCAAGAACTTGTTTTATTTACTGCTGTTGCCGTTTCCCAGACTGCCTTTAATTTCCAGGCAGCTGGGATCTGTGCTCACGTTTCCAGTGTTGTTCATCCAGTGTTGCTTTCTCACCAGAGCTTCCTTCTTAGTTTGCCCTGGGAGTATTTGTTCCTGAGCAGTATAGACTGTTGAGAAACCAATTCAGATTATCACTTGAGACTTCCCATAGAAACTAACAGAAACACATTTGGCTTTGCTGTGTGTTTTTGTTAGTACATCTGTAAGAGATACATTGCTCAGCTTTACTGTACACAGGTACATGTCCTACAAAGACAAATGTATCCAAGAGCTTCCTCTCCCCTACAGTCCTTCTGGTTCTGATCCTTTGATTGTCTTTGTCTCTGATTTTGTGACTTTACTGAGGGTACTGATCACTTGAGGACTTGCTTCCCTTCCTTTTGGAGGGAGAACACTTAGGTGAGGTACATTAGGATTGCCCATATGAAAACGTGATTGCTTTTACCATGCTAGTTAAACTGATAACCCTATGAAAGCAAGCACAGAAACTAGTCACCAGGCAAGTCTTTGCGATAGTTAAGCTCTTTTTTTTCTTTACTTCAGTGTGTATTTGTGCTTTTATCTGCAGGCAGAGCTGGGCCTTAATGAGCACCACCAGAATGAAGCCATCAACTACATGCGCTTTGCTCGTTTCAAGCGTGGTCTGTGTCTCAAAACAGTGGATTCTTGTTTTCAAGACCTTAAGGACAGCAGGTACCTGGGGGGGGGTGGTTCTGAGCAAGAACTATGCAAAACAGGCTCTCAGTAATTGCAGTCTTACATACTTTGAAGTGACTTTTCTGTATCTACATTTGTACATTCTTAATGAGGAGGAAAGACCCAATAATTTTGTAGATGTTACAAGTCCTTTTAAAATGAAGGTGTGCAAATTCTCAAGAATTAAGATAGATAGTGACAGCATTCCATTGCTTTATATGTTGCTTCTGATGTCTACATTTATTGGAGACTGTAGTTGAAGTACTGTTTGCGATTGCAAAGTTTCCCAGAGAGCTCTTAAGTAGTAGTGCCATGATCATCTAATATCTACTGGCAGTGGATGCTTGCAGAAGGATGTCACGTGATGTGAGCGATACCTGTGCAGTGAGGTCTCACAACAATGCAAAATCGTTCCCGTTGTCATACCTGGCTCACCTTAACTGCTCTCTTTAGACTCGTGGAGGAGACCTTCACAGTGGATGAGGTGACTGACATGCTGGATGGGCTGCGGACTGTTGTGCACAGTGAAGTGGAGTCAGAGCTCATAAATACAACCTACACCAACGTTTTACTTCTGCGGCAGCTCTTCTCCCAGGCTGAGAAGTGGTACCTAAAGTTACAGACAGATGTCTCTGACTTGGAGAATCGGTAACATGTAATAGATTATATAGAATACTTTTTAATAAGAAGAAAACTTTGGAGTGTTGACTATTTGCATTCTTTCACAACCATAGAAAACTTTTTACTGCTGTATCAGTGATAAGTTAGTTTCAAGTCTTCCATCTCTGAAGTAGCAAGATACACAATTTCAAATTTGCCAGGAAGAAGATGTGGTTTATATTCTTAGTTGAATTAATCAGTGAAGTGCAGGTGACAGGATTTCATTAAAAAGCCTTTGTTATCTGAGTAGATTATATTTTAATCAAGGATGTTCTTTATATCTTACAGTTGTAATTCATGTACCATACCATTGCATGACCTGATCCATTGCATTTATTATATTTCCATAGGACTTAATTCTGTACTTCTAATTAGAATCTTGCATGCAATAAAGAGCATAGCATCAGCTTACTAAAATATGTTTTGTAGAATATCTCTTTTAGTAAGTAAATGCCTCTATTTTTCTTTTCAAGAGAATTGTTGGAACAGGTTGCTGAGTTTGAAAAATCAGAATTTACATCTTCAAACAAGAAGGTAGGGTTTTATTTTAATCAAATAGTAATTAAATGGGGTCATAGGGTCATGATGGATTTTTAAAATACTTAGCACAGACTCTTTTGTGCTTAAAAATGAAAAAGGGTGGGTTTTTTGTTTTAAAAACAATTTTGAAAGCCTCCAAGGAGTAGCATTTTGCAGTTCAGCACCAAGGCTCACACTGAATTGCCTCGGCTGTTCCTAGGTGGCAGATTCTGCAAACCTGGGGACTGCAGATTCTGCTTCATAATCCTCATCCCAAAGTCAGCCAGACCAGGGTGTGTTGGAGCATCTGTTCCTGGCTTCCCTTCTCCCTGGAAACTGGGGTGAGACTGGGACAATTGGTTGTCCCAACACAGAGTCAAGACCTGAAAAGATTCCAAGATACAGATATGACTTGAGCTTATTTCAATTATTATATTTGAATTTTTAAATTAAGAAGATGATTATTTGGAGCTCTGTAAATGTTTTTTACTCTTCCAATCAAATATGGGGTTTTTTCTGTTTTCCTTACTCGTTGTTTGCTTCACAAAAGAAAGCTGAATTGATTGCCAATAGTTATTTTACAAGCTGAAGGAATACTTTTTTTTTCTTCTAGAAATATGAATAGTTTGATTTTTATTTTTTTTTTAAACTTTGTTTCTTTAGCCCAGCACAGATCTCACTAAGCCCAAACTGGCTCCATTAAATGAAGGCGGGTCAGAGCTGCTAAATAAGGTAAGAACTTGCCTGTTTGTTCCATCGTGGTCAGTGACCATTCTGCTTATTCACCTGAACTGTGTGGCTGTGCAGAAATATTTGTCTTTGGCCTTTTTTAAGCATTTAAAAGTATTTTATAAGTATTTGGAATCTTGTTTGCTTTTCTAAGCGATGAAGTGTAATTTCTTACCTGAAATATTTTGAAAATTCAAAGTAGCCTAAGTGTTTATTATTTATAATTTTCACATTTATTAACCCAAAGACAGTTGCTTGTCTTCAAGAAGAAAATGAAAAACTGAAGGCCAGACTCAGGACCATAGAAACACAGGTAAATTCCATGTGAGCTTGAATACTTAATGCTGTTCACATATTATAATAATCCGATGGTTATTCTTATGTCTTCAATTAAAATGGTTCTGAGGTTTTTGCATTTTCAATGTATCACAGGCTACAGCTGCACTGGATGAGAAGTCCAAGCTAGAGAAGTCACTGAAGGATTTACAGGTGATTCAAGGAGATCAGAAGGTAAATGTAATGAAGAGTTTCAGCACCCCCCTTATTTGACAGTGGTTTCCTGTACATCTGGAAACTTGTCTGTGTAGTGTGTTTCTTTTGTCACATACCAAAGTTCAAGTTAGTAGTGTTGTGTTCCTGCTGATATAATATCTAACCTGGGTTTTATAGCACCAACAGAGCACTAATTCTTTCAAGCATTTGTCACACTTGATATTGGCATGGACAAGCCAGACTTGCTGCTTCTCACTTCAGACTTTAAAACCCCAAATATTTACACATATATTCTTAAACATGAAGCTTTGCTGCAAATGTCAGTGGTCATTGGTCAAATGGCAAATGTTTGATGTTGTGTAGTTCTACCCATATCAGTGTACTGTCAAAAATGGTTCACTGTTTATTTTTAGTACTTGGGATTCTTGACCTTTTTTTTGTGAATGAGGATTCTGATGTGGAGTTTCTGCTGCAGAAAGAAAAGCCCATAAGAATCTAGAAGTCATGCAGGTTGACACACACAAATCTGTTCAGGTCACCTTAGCTGTTGGTTTTTTTGTTTGTACCTTTGTTTTGTCAATAGTTGCAGTTTTCTAAAGCTTGTCATGTGTGATTATTTCTTAATTTTAAAACATTTCAGTTCAAACTTGTAACACAATAAGAACAATTTAATCCCATTAGTTTGAGAATTTGACTTTTTAAAATTCCTGTAGTATTTACAGGTTTGAACTGAAGCTCAATATCGTAAAACATTTCCACTTTAATTTTCACTTTTTAATCCTGATTTCTCTTTATTTTGCTTTCTAACTGGTTTATGGTAGGTACTTGGCTTTCTTAATATCTTGTAATTTTATCCAGTAAGTTTCAAAATCTGCATTCAGTAATATTTGATAGGGAATTTGACTTGTGGCAAATATTTTCTTTATGTGTTTTGTTAAGCTTTGAATTATTAAAGGTTTAAAATATTAGAGGGGTTTATTAAATCCTGGATAATAGTGTTTGTAGTTCTAGAAGATTGGGACCAAATCTCATCCTACTTTTCTGGTTAAACATGAGCTGGCCTCAATGGCAGAACTGCTGAGGATCTTCAGCTTTCATGTCCTAATTTGCTCTCTATAATCTGTCACTTTCTTCTCCAGCTTTTACATTTTCTATTTGAAGGCGTATAGATGATGTTGAAACTAGCTAGTTGATGAAGTGCACTGCTTAATTTAATCAAAGTATTAGTTGTGTGGAGAAAATGCTGAAGTTTATTTGATTTCACTCTTATTTTTGTGGGATGGGTATCAATAAAATCCTGTGAACCCAGTTGATGGTTAAAGCGGTTGAATTCAAACTCTTTAGGCAAACAGCAGCTCAGCAGATTTCTAACTTGGCTTTGCTTCTGTGGTTTGGTTTTTGTTTTGGTTTGTTTTTTTATGGTTAATATTGTTCCACACTCCAAGTGTGAGTGATGGTTTGAGAGTAACTGCTCTGCTGGATTGGTTTAACTTGAGGATTTAGTATTTTCACATAATTGACTTATGCCACGATTTAGAAAAATGATTGCTGTCTATTCTGACCTGGAATGTTACACAAGGTAATGCTTTCCAGTACTGCACCCTTGGACTCTGTCTGAAAATAAGCTTTTCTTCTGTACAGGTACTACTATCAAGTGGTTTCCTACGCTTAGATCTCGCTTTCCATACAGGAAAAGGAGCAGAGCTTCCTTAGTTCGAATTTTTAGTTCAAGATGCTGCTGCTGGTTCAGCCTCATCCTGCATCTTTATACTTTAGAGAGTTCGAAGTTGAGCTTCAACTTCAATTAGTGTTTTGACTATTTTTTTTCTTCAGTTATAGTTTAGGCTTTACAGGAATAACATGAACATAATTATTAAAAATTAAGGTGTACCCACTTCATGTGAAATTCTGCACTTGTCAAATGCAAGAGAAGAAATATTTTAAATGTCACTTTAAATATTTCTTCTGTTGAAGATTAATGCAAACCAGGACATCACTGAACTGGAGAATAAAGTAGCAATTTTGAAGTGCCAGTTGGAGAAGACTTTGAATGATGCTACTGAAAACCAAAAGTTCATGGAAGAAGACTTGGTGACCACAAAACATGACTTGCTGAAGGTTCAGGATCAGCTGTCCACAGCTCAAAAGGTCAGCATTTTATTGCAGTGTAGAGATGAGATGAGGACTCACACTTGAGCTGATGACTGATTTCACATGCATACACTGCAGGATGCAGAGGTCACTGGGTCATGCTTGTGCCTGTGTGTGTATTTTGATTGTTTCAGTGAGAAGAAATGTTATGCATAAAAAAGCAAAACCACAAGTAATAGTGCAATTGTAACAGATGAATACTTAAAAATTACGCCTTTTGTCTGCATAGAAATCCTTGAATGAAAAGTATATTCCCAGTCTTCAGAAGATTTTTAGTCTAATTTCATTGGAAATAAAGTTTATGTTTCTCTAAATTCCAGTAATCTCATTTTTAATTTACTAGCTGACTTCCTTTAAATTGAGGAAGTTAGAGAAAGTAGTGTTCGGAAACTTGAGGAGGAAGAGCAAGTAATTATTTTTAAAAATCATATTAGTCTGGTTTTCATATTATGTAAATAATGTGTTTGATGTTGTTATTATGTAGGAACTGGAGAAGAAATTTCAGCAGACAGCTGCTTATCGCAACATGAAAGAGATCCTGGCCAAGAAGAATGAACAGATCAAGGATCTGCGTAAAAAGCTTTCCAAGTGAGTGATATTGTTCCCTCTTGTCCAAATACAATCCTTGTTCTTGTTCCATTTTCTGCTCCCATTTTGGTTTTATAAATGTGAAGCTGTCTCTAAAACAGAGAGTTTTGTATTTTGGGATTTGTGGCTAGGCTCCTGGCCATTCCCTAACCCTACAGTTTGGTAAACTGGCCAATTTTAAGAGGAAAAAGCAGTCTAAAATGTATATATTTGTTTTTGCCCTAAGTCAAACAGTGAACCTAGACAGGAATATGTCAGTAGTGATAGTAATTTATTACTGGGGCTTCTTTTTTTTTTTAATTGGAGACAAAATGTCTCTTGGGTATTTTCTGTTCTGTTTTAATGATTACTTATCTGTTTTTAATCCTCAGATATGAGCCAGAGGACTAAAATACCAAAAACATCTGATGTATCGGAAACTGCCATAGAAAGAAAATGTAGCCAGGTATTAGTTTCTATAGTCATGTTTTGGACTGTTAACCATCAACATTCCTTGAGAAAATAGCAAAGAGGACCTTACTGAAGAACTGAGATAATTCTCTACAAAGAAAGGAGTTTATTTTTCTTAATAAAAGGAGGAGAGGAAAAAAAGGTTTTTTTGATGTCTCTGAGCTGGAAACTCAGTTGTTACTTTTGCTCATGTAGCCACGAAGTGGCATTGTATGTGAAAATTCCATCTGTGGAAGTAAAAAGGAGGAGGAAAGAAAAAAAACAAACCCCCATGTTGTTTCACACTGGACATGTCCCACCTGCAGCAAAATGTGGTCAGTAGCACTTTGCTAGAAACATGTTCATATGACAGTAAGGTACACACTCTTATAGTGGCTGTGCTGGACCCTTTCAGATACAGCCACTAACTGAAGTTGTGTTTTCACCTGAATTTATTTGAAACAAATTTGAACTTCAAAGGATAGCACCAGGACTACTTGTCGGGGTTTTCTTTGTAACACAACTGACAGGGCCGCTCATGACTGACAGCTGCTGGTGAGCAAAGGAGCTGGCCACAGACTTCCCGAAACCACAGGCAAGCTCTGACAGAAAGCAGGAACTGGTAGAAGACAAGCAGAGGAACTGACTGAATAGGCTGTTTTGTTGTTTTGTTTTTTAAGACAGTTTGTGGGTCTTGTTTTACACAGGCCAGTTCTGAGGCCCGGGGGAGTTGGGTGCTGTGCTGTGCATCAGATCTGTGTTGAGGGAGTACCCTTAAAAAGCCAGGAGATGCATAGAGCTGTGATGCTAAAGGAAAGCAAGAAAATAGAGAGGGACTGCTGTCAGGAATGCTTTTCTTGGGACACTGAGGTAATGCAGAACAGTTTTAAGGCTAAGAGGCTGGATTTGACTTCAGGGTACAGACCTTAAGGGCATCATCTACGGTTTGGAACTAAGCAGCAAGTAGTAGTGATGAGCTGGAAGGAATAACTGCAGTCCTAATAACTGCTTAGAGATCTCCTGTTATATGTAGAGTAGTTGCCTAACAGTTGACCTGGTCTGTATGTTGTCATAGAATTGAAAATGCAGCTGGATTCTGTCTTCCTCTTAAAGGAAACATGGAGCATAGAGTAACAGCTGTGAACAGTGAATTCAAACAGAAACAGCATAGGTGGGAGCTGCTGCTCTCTTGGCTGTTGATCTGCTTCCCTAACCAACCATTTGCAGAGCCTGTAGAGACTCTTCCATTGCTTCACTTTGGTAATCAGCTCCCACACTAACAGCCATCATCCTTCCATCTGGAAGCAAGTGCCTCCAGGAGTGGCAGGTACTGAGCACTGGAGCCAGCCCCTGATGGCCCTTTGTCCCACTCCCATGCCTTGGTAATCAAGGGAAGCCTGGAGGGTTTAGTTTTAAATCTAGGAGCTATAGCCCTACACATTTGATATAGCACAATAAAGTCTAGACTACCTTGTGGAGTTACCTGGGAGTTGTCTTATACCAGACTTCTTCTCCTGCTGCTTATTATTCCTTCCTCCTCTGTTTCTATCTCTTTCCACAACAGAACTTTTAAGTGTCTCTCTCAGCCTTGAATCATGGTCCTCAACCTGTTGCTAGGCCCTCAGCCTCCCTTGTCTGCATTTTCAGCCTAGGGGAGAGATGCTTGTCTTCTTACTATATGGGCATCAAGAGACACAAGCCCAGGAATTATAGTCAGTACCTTCACCTTAAGCACTCCTAGTTTGGCTTCAGCGAGAAATGGGCTTCTCTGCTGAGTAGGTTTACACAGGGCAGTTCTGGGGCTGTCCCTGGCCTACTGTGGAGATGAGCCCCTACCCTTCTCATCCATTCCCACACACACTCAAATTTCTTGGGGATGGGGGGGTGAGAGGACACACACACATGACCAGTGAAGTGACAAAAGTACCTTGCATGTGTCTATTAAAGGCTTATCTCTGTCCTTAAAGATAAGTCCTCCCTCAACCCAAAAGAAGGAAGTTCAAAGGTGATAAAAATCTTGAATAGCTCCACAAAGAGCACATAGATAATCTGAGGTCCTACAGCAAGAATTCCTGAGGGATATCTGTTTAAATATTTAAATATTTAAAGCCTGTCTCTGAAGGAGCCCCTGGATGATGGGTGCTTTGCTGGGTGCCTATGTGTGACCACCTTTAAAAAAGACTAATAGTAGTTTGTGATCTGTGCTGCTTCTGGGGCTGATGTTGGTGTTTGTGGGAGAGGTGAGGATTCATTTCACTGCACCTGAACTTCCTGATCTGACCTGAGCTGAGGACACCACACCTCTCTGCCTGTGCCATCTCCCCAGCCCATTAGTAAACGAGTTTGAAAGGTAATGGGGAGGAGGTACAGAGCCAAGGAAATGTTTAACTTGATTATGCTCATCAGTAGCAATAATCTATTCACACAGAAGCATCCTGAGTGCTAGCAGGGGGCTGCTTTTTAAGGCTGTCCTGTCTGAGTTATTAAAAGATGTAAGTTCTTTATGAGCATTGTTTATAATCAATCCCCCTGGCAGTGACTGACATGTAACTTTTTAATAATTTGCAAAAGTTTTTGTGCTGTGGGACAGCTAACACCTCTGTAGCCTCTCAGTGTGTGTGCTTTGGTTTAATTGTGGAGGGTTCTAAAGTCCTCTTCCAGCAGAGCTCAGGGTTACCCATAAGACACATTTCCAGGGCTAGCTGGCGTGTTACAGTGCTGTGAGCAAGACAAGAACTGCAAGGATGTTGCAGAAGGGCCTTGAGCTCCCTCAAAGCTCCCTCCCTCTGGAAGGTTTTGGTGAACTCATGTTTTCTGATTTCCAGCAGCACAAAAACACGTGGGTTCACGTACAGGAGGTGCATAAACCTCTTGCTGTCACCTTTTCTAGCATGCAAAAGAAGTGGCATTTCACTTTGTGACTTTGCTGCTACAGGTAGCTGCTCAGCAAGTCCATGGCAGTGGTTCTGCTGGTCTCAGCAATGCTGCAAAACATACTCTGCAGCTTGGGCTCGTGCCCAAAGCCCTGGAGTAGGGGTTCTCATCCTGCCCTCCAGCTGGAAGCCTTCTCTCTGCCAGTGCCTGATGGGATTCTGGAGCTGCACACATGGTGCTGGCAGGGAGCAAGTTCCTGGTGCTGGAGGAGTGACAGCAGCTGAGCAAGTCCTATTTGTAAAGCAGACCTGAGAGGTGCCCAGTCCTGCTCCCAAAAAAACACAGAGGAAGGAAACTGAGTCCTTGGGCTTGTTCAGCCCCTTTTATATCACAGCAGATGCTGAGGGCAGCTTCCTGTATGGGGAGACCTGTCCGACATGGTTGAGCTCAATGTGTACCTTGGCAGGGGCCCAAGCACACAAGGTTTGTGTTCAGCCCTGGTATCTTGTGCATTTAGATGACCCAAGGCCTCCTGGGTCCTCCTGCCTCCCCAGTGGGCCACAGGCATCTTTCCCCAATGGAAATCTTTTGTATATCTATTTGGTCCCTGCTGCTTACAAGTATTTTTGGATGACAGCCCCTCAGAACTAAGTTCATCTACAGCAGTGGGATTTGAGCGTGAAGAAAAGACACTGGGCTATTTTGTGCACTCACACACAGGATCATGGAATGGTTTGGAACAGACCTTTAGGGGCCGTTTAGTCCACCCCCCTGCATTGAACAGGTGTATCTTCAGCTAGAGCAGGTTGCTCAGAAACCTGGCCAACCTCACCTGGAATGGTTCCAGGGATGGGGCTTCTACCACCTCTCTGGGCAACCTGGGCCAGGGTCTCACCACCCTCAGTGGAAAAAATGTCTTCCTTCTCTCTAGTCTAAATCTCCCCTCTATTAGTTTAAAACCATCACCCCTTGTCCTGTCACAACAGGGCCTGTTAAAAGGTCTGTCCCCATCTTTCTGACAGGCCCCTTTAAGTACTGAAAGGCTGCAAGGTCTCCCCAGAGCCTTCTCTTCTCCAGGCTGAACAACCCCAACTCCCTCAGCCTGGCCTCCCAGCAGAGGGGTCCCAGCTGTGGCCTCCTCTGGCCCTGCTCCAACAGGTCCCTGTCTCTCCTGTGCTATGGACTCCAGAGCTGGACCCAGCACTGCAGGGGGAGTCTCACCAGAGTGGAGCAGAAGGGCAGAGTCCTTGTGAACCGATGGGGTCTGTACGTTGGGCACCAAGAGATGAAGCAGCTTGATGAGTCTTTGCACAAAGGACCACTTCTTTTCATTAATTTTCAACCTGCCAATTTCATTGAACATCCAGAAAAAAGGCAAAAGAACTGCACCGGTCATGAAATCAACAGATTTCAAAGCAATGCTTTCTTCCGCTGTCAGTGACTGAATTTTGCTCTCCAGATTGGCCCTGTCAGGAAAAATAGCTTCTGCTAGCAGCTAATCCGGAGCCAAAGCTGAAAGATGAGACAAGTTATTTTTCTACTGGGTGCGTCTTAATATTTCCTTGCCAGCATTGCACAAGCTGCACTTCCCCTGCATTATAAAATGGCAGATGACGGATGCACAGCCCAGCAACAAGCATTATTAATTTACATCTCACTAGCATTTTTTGTCAAATACTTCTATAGTAATTGCTTGCTTTCCATTTTTAAAAGACGCTAGCAATAAACTGATAATATAACAGGATACACGTATTTGGCAAGCTCTTTCCAAGGTTTTGTATCAGTCCCACTGCTGGGTTCTGTTACAGACAATTTGAATTCTTCACGCAATATCTTGCTGCTTAAAAATGTCTCCTTTCAAAATCAAAACCCCCAAAATAATTTGTGAAAACACTTAAGGTGTTTTAAGTTCTCTTCCAAATTTTTTCGTGTAGTGTGAAATTGGATTTTTTGGTAAGTGGAAAATGTTCTTGTTGGATTAAAACATCTCCAGTGTTTCTGGTGAAATGGGTACGTGCTGAGCCAGAGAAAAATGGAATTAGTTTCTTAGCATCCTTCTCCTCTGGCGCACTGGAATAAAATAGCCAATTGGGATCCAGCTGCTCCGCCTTGTTGCAGCTTGAGCACTGTCCAGGCACTTTCCCAAATTAATTCTCACAGCACTCAATGGCAAGAAGAGAAAACAAGGAGCTGGTGATTAAAGGACAGCTTTTCTAAGGCTTGAGGATCTTTCATTTGCAAAAAAAGTGGCTGCTGGGATTCCCAAAAGTGTTACAACTTCTACTGGAATAGATAATTCCACTCCGAATTGTGCACTGGGCCGTGTGGCTGTTTATTGTGATTCCCGGAGCGTGGCATGGAGGACATCAGGAGCAGGTCTGCTTACCCTTCTGGTTTTCCTCCTTAGCCAGGCTTTGAGTTTAATTTCTTTCTGAAAAGATGTTGTTTTAAATGAATGGAGCAGTCATTGCTCATCCTAATTGACTGTAGCAAAAGCTAACAGTACTAATTATCTCTCTTGCACCTCCTTCCTATTTTTATCCTCTGCTGTTGAACACGACGGAGAAGACATTGGATGAAAGTCCCACAACATGGTGAATTTTTCTGCTAAAACCTCCCCTGCACAGCAAGGGGATTGATAGTAGGTGGTGTTATTAGCTGTAAATCCAGGTCCCCAGGCTGTCTCTGCTTCAGTACGTGATTGAATGTTCCCTCCTCCTGCTTGGTAATTTCTGACTTCGCCACTCCACCCATTGCTGGTTCTCTTTTATAACAGGCTGTCAGTCAAGGCAGATTTGACCAGCAACCTGCATGACAGGGAAGGCAGTGAGAGTGTTTATGCCCTGCACCCTCAGGGCCTCTGTTGGGGTGTCTCTCCACCTGTGGGCACACAGCTCTTCTTATCACTTGTCTCGGTAGCCCTTCCATGCTTGGTCACCACGATGTGCCCCAGGAAGGTTGTGCTGCTATGAAAGCCTGTGCTTTTTCTTGAACACATTTCTCTTTTACCTGTTTCTCATCACTGGCAGGTTATATTTTTAAAGGTCATGTAGGCACAGAGTGAAATCCAAGCATCCAGCTCTGTGCTGCTGCTGGAGACACGTAATTTCTCTCTGGGAATGGCAGGGAGCGGGGTGGGCTGAGGGAGAGATATGAACTTCCCCGCTAGAAGCACGACCACTTGGGAGACAAAATGCAGGAAGAAGAAAAATTACATAGCAGCACTGTAAAATATAACAGTCCTGCAGAGACAGTCACTTCTTGTTCAGCCTTCATTTGCTGATTCACTAGTGCCTCCCTGATGGGATATTTAAGTTTCCTATGGCACTCCACATTTCATAAACCATGCGTTTCATTACCATTTATCTTTGCAGATGTGGACATAGACGGAGTAAAAGGTGAAATGCCTTTGCTAAGGTCACAGAGCAGATGTAGGAATCTAAACACAAGGTGGTATCTGTGATACACTCCTTTGAAGCAGGACAAGGCAATGAATTTTGACCAAGGCCCTCCAAACGGTTTTAGTGAGGCCAATGCAGGAGTTCCAGCTCTGTTAGATGCTTCCTGCTTCCATTGTACAGCTTTCTGAGATGCTGAAATAAAGGCAAGAGAGAAGGGACAGTCCCATGGAAACAAAAAGGGTTGTCATCTGGAAAATATAACCTTGGGACAAATGTTGCAGGGCTTACCAGTCCCACAGGAGCCTCGTGCCAGTCAGGACACGGAGCCCCACACAGTACACATGGGCTCTGGGCACAGGATACATCCAGCAAACACCAAAACCCTCCAACGGTTGGATTCAGACAGAAAAAACTTTGATATTTTAGCCTGGTAACAGCAGCAGTTTGCCAGGTCTCGGCCTTGGTCCTTGAATTTACTCTCCAGTGTTTTGGAGTAATTTCCTGCTTCAAGGAGCTAGAAGTTTCTGGTGAGATCTTTTTGCTGCTGAAGTTCAAGAAGAAGAAGCACTCTGTCAGTCCAAGTGGGGTTATAGTTGACAGCCATTCTGGACTGAGGTTGAAGAGAAGTATTTGAGCTTGCTAGTGTGGGAAGTGAGCTGTTATGGGGTGAATAGGTTTAATTAATAACAAGAAAATAAAATGAGCAGCTTAATTTTTTTTTTCTCAAAATCTTTGAAGAATTAAAGAAAGGTCCTAATGAAAAACAAATCAACAAGGAAATTGAAAACTAAATATTCAAGGAATTAATAAACATTGGATAAAAATGAGAAAGGTCTTCAGTTTTCCTTCAAAAATAAGCACAGATGAGCATGAGGTGGGCAAAATGAACATTCCCTGAGGGGATGGAGCCCTAATGCCTGAACCCTGCAGCCCTGGGCAGCGACGGACCCACCACCTGAGATTGAGTTGTCTTCCTCCTGCTTCAGCCTGAGAGGGAGGGAAAGGCACCCCAGTACCAGGGTGGTCTGGAAGACCTTTATGTCCAGCTGAATCATAAAATACACCTTAGTTTTTACAACTAGAAAATGACTGTTAAAATTTACCCATGGGGTCATATCTCTTGTGTATGCAGCTACTGCTGCTTCAGCTCCGGGGGAGTTTTGCCACTTTATGCAAGCAATGAATTAGGCTTGAAGTGTGTGTTTATTGCATCCTTTTGTCCCGAGTCCTGCATGATCCAAACCTTCTCATCCACTTATGTACCATAAGCTTTGCACTTTCTTCCTAGACCTTATTTAGTGTATTTCTCAGGTTTCATCTTTGGAGGGAAGTGATGCAGATACTTACACAGGTACCTACCTATATAGGCTTATTTTGGTATGTAATTGAGACTGATTTGTTTTCCAGTCTGCATTGTTTTGGAAGGAAGTTAAGATAAACCATAACCGGGCTGCTCTAAACCACACAGAATAAGTATTCTTCCACAGTTATACCCATATAATTTTTATCCATAAAATTAAACATATTTGATACAAGTGGCAAAAATTTCCCAGAGAGCTGAGCCCTGGGTGTATTCCTCCCCAGGTCTGCCCTTCAGTTTTTGTGTTGGTTTTATGTTGTGGGTTTTTTGTAGTTTGTTGTGGTTTTGGGTTTTTTTTTTTAATTCAAAGCTGATGCATGAATGTTTTGGATCACCAGTGAAACTATGACAAAAAGAACATGGAGAAACTCTTGCTGTCAGACTGACTTTTCCTGGCAGAGAATGTGAGTAAGAGAGGCTGGAAAGACTAACCCCATGGCTTTGACCTGCTAACCTCACTGGTTTGAAACTAGAATTTTTGGTGCAAATTATGGGAGTAAACTTGAGCACAGGGAAGCCAGCAGATACTTTTCAGCTCTTATGGGAAAGCAGCATTCAGGCATCTCATTAAGTGTGGGGAGATTTTTCATGTAGTTTGTCAGATGTAAAGGAATTTGTAAAATCTAGTTGATGGCTGCATGGGGCAGTACTCAGAAGATTAAAAAACAATTTAAAAAATAGAATAGTTTTCTTGCCCCGTGTCTCTTGGGATTACAAAAATATGCAAAGGACAGAAGTTGAAAAATACACCCAGGGCTGTGGGGATCTTCCAACAGCATCTGCCCCACAGTGTTGACATCAATGACCAAATTACTTTCCCCCTTCTTCTTTGGCAGCTGTAATTGTACAATTGTATCTGCCTTGGGAGGTCACTTCAGCCTAGAGAAGAGAGGCTGCAGGGAAACCTTAGCATGCCTTTTTTTTTTTTTTTTTTTAAACTAAAAGAGGAGAGATTTAGACTAGTGAGAAGGCAGAAATTTTTTACAGTGAGGGCACTGACACCCTGGCCCAGAATGCCCAGAGAGGTGGCTGATGCCCCACACCTGGAACCATTCCAGGTCAGGTTGGCCAGGGCTCTGAGCAACCTGCTGTAATTGCAGATGTCCTTGCTCAGTGCAGGGGATTTGGACTAGATGGCCTTCAAAGATCCCTTCCATCCCAAACTGTTTTATAACTGATGTGGTTTGCACAGAAAAAAGACTGCAAAGACATCAGTGGTGAGTTTAAAAAAGGAGAGAATCTGCCAGATCAGGCAGAGCCAACAAAGATTTATAACTCAGTGATATTATTATTTTTTTTAATTTCCCTTTGTTCTTCTGTTAAATGCTTTCCCTTCCAGCCATTTTCACTGGGCTGCCAGTGCCAAGTGAAAGGAATAGGAGAACTCCAGGGGAATAACTAGCAGTGGTTTGGGTCTTCCCTCACCTCACACATGCTGAGCTTAAGAAGTGGTGACTTTCCATCCTGGGCCTCCCAGGTCTTTCAGTCAGGTTCAGAAACTCGTGTCAAGCTCAAAGAAAGAATGCAGGTCTGGATGATATAAAGCAAGCTGCGGAAAAATAGGGGTGAGGTGGATGCTACCCAGCTTCCTATATTTGGAAATCAGAGTACGTGCACTCCCAGCAGCTGTGTGCAATTACAACACAAGGGAAAACCCGCCCTAATGGGTTCCAGCCCGCCCATGGTGGCATTGAGCTTTTGAACAGCCAGGGTACAAATCGCAGCTGCTTCAAAATTTCATTTCAAACCCAACGGGCAGCTGGAAATTTGCAGGATGCACTGGTAATGTCCAGCTATCCTCCCCTACCCGTGGTGAATCGCCATCAGAAAGTCTCTCTGTCTGGAGCTGGGACAACAGCAGCTTTTGTTGCCACCACAGGTCTATGCTGAGCCCATTCTCCTATCTGTGATTAATGAATTTTAGGACAACTTGAGTGGCATTGGGATTTTTCCCCTTTTGGAAAGCAAGATTTCAGTTCCCATTGTGCCTTGCCATACCGTAAAAATTCGGGAGGCAAAATACTAACAAGAAAAGGAGCAATGTGTATTTTTCAGGGATGGCAATCTGGGAGGTTGAGGTGCCACTTGTGATGCCAGTTCTGTGGTGATCTCATGACACCTACTGTGCCTGAGATGACTGGGAGCACTGGGATGCCAAATGGCGTTAAGAGCCAAAGACATCTCAGGAACCAAACCATAGTTACAAAGGAATGGCTCTGGGGTGGGGAGGGGGCAATAAATGAAAAAATCCCACCTAGCAGACCACCAGCTGCAAAAAGCTCAGTACTGAATTCCATAACTCACCATAAAAAAAACCCCTGAATCTTTTAAAGCTTGATAAATTGTATCTGAGTAGGATCTGCATGATGAAAACAATCAGTCCAGTTTGACCAAAAGCTGGCATCAAGCCCATGGCCCCACACAGCAACACCCTCTGCTCCTGCTTTTGTGCTCTCCTGCCTCCCCACTCCTGTCGTGGCAAGTGATGGTCAGCATCAGTCCCAACCCCATCTGGCTGCCAGCCACAGAGAACAAAGGGGTTTATTTTATTTAGTGTGAAGTGAATGCTGAGGACGTTAAAGTGAGCTCAAGCATAGCTCACTGCTGGGGCTTGCACAGGGAGATGCTGTGGCCTCAGCCTCCATTCTTAATTCTGCTTGCACTTTTTTGGACCATGCTATCTGCACGGAGCCATGGATGACCCAAATCCTGACTACCATATGTCATCCTTTTGCTTAGAGCTTCTCATCATTAGATTGGAGATTAGGACCTAACCCAAGAGGGTTGTCAAGGCCTGGCCCAGACTGCCCAGGGCAGTGGTGGAGTCTGCATCCCTGGAGGGGTTTAAAACACATGTAGATGTGATGCTGAGGGACGTGGTTTAGTGGTGACCTGGCTGTGTTGGGTTAACAGTTGGACTCGATGATCTTAAATGTCTTTTCCAACCTAAATGTTTCTATGATCATCAAAATCTGGGTGATCAGGTGCTGAAGAGAGATATGGTAATAGATCATTCTGGCCCCAAGGAGCTTAGTCCTGCTCTTCAGATGCTTGCTGAGCTCCCCAAGTCACAACCCAACCTTATAGCCCCTCAGAGCCTGTAGCCAGAGGCAGGTTGGCTTCTTGGACTCCTTGTAGGAGCTGCTGGGCATCATGCCCTTGTAGGAGGAAGGCAGCCTGAGGTCCTGCTCCATCCTTGGGGCTGGAGTAATGTTAGGAGCCCTTGGGCCAAGTATAAGGCTGTGAGTGGCCGCATAAGGACACATTTAGCCACCAGAGTGACGTGGGTCATTAGAAAAGCATGTAGGATTTTAAATATAACAGAGCACAAATGCATGGCTTAAAATTAAAAGGTGTGGTTTTTACCTAAGAAAGGCGTAAGCCCTGGGGAAATTAACTGGGTGAAAAAGGAGGTATTTAGGACAGTCAGTGCTGGGAGAGGATCTGGAGAGGAAAATTTCGTACCTGCCTAATGAAACTGTATACACTGTCATCTGCCCAGGGAGACCCATATCTCAGGCAAGTGTGAGCGAGACCAGACGGATCTCCCTTTTAACTCCAATTTCTTTCCTCAGACATACAAGGCTCTAAGAAAATATATTTTGGAGAAAAATATCTCTGGCATGGCAGAACTGAAGCAAAATGACTTCAATTTTTTATGGCCTATGTTTCTAAAAATATAGATGACTAATAGAAATCATAAAATATTCACAAAGTCAGTAATCCATGTTTACAGCTAATGTTGAATTACATCCAAAGATGTTTTAAATGGGGATTTAATGGATGTCTTTGAGCAGAACGAGCAGGTTTCTTCTCCTCAGCTTCAGCCATGGGGTTGGTCTGAGATGGGAAGGGCTGCATCCCTGTGGGGTCTCCACCAAAGGATCCCAAGCAGAGGGAGGCGTGCAGCTGGCTCTCCTGAAACAAGTTTCATTTCAGAGCAGAAATGACCTGGACTTGAAAAGCCTGGAATTTGACATCCCATTCTGTCCCTATGTGGCTTTAGGCAAGTGGTTTATGTTCTGCAGAATTCAGTTTTCCAGCTGCTAAACATACCTGACCCAGTTTTGCCTCCCCTGGTTTGGGTAAAGAACTGCACAGAAGGTACCTGTGACTGGCCCAGAGCTGCAGATTTTGCTGGGGAATAGTCTCAGGAAGACTGACTAAAAAATGACACTAAAAAAAAGGTCAGTCTTCTATGGTGCCAGCATAGTTTCATCTGCTGCGGTACTGAAAGTAGGTATTTAGAAACATGGGGCTTTACAAACTGCTCAACATGGTTTTGGAGGGGTTTGAAAATCTATCTAGCTTTCAAAATGTTATATTTTAGGGTTTCTGTGGTGGTCCATTAATCCAGACTGAAGGTGTGCTTTAGCTAGAGGATAGACAATGACCCTGGGAATGAAATAACCTTCCCTTTTCCTTCTGAGATCCAATGTGTTTTCCACAAGGCACAGGCTGTTAGGGGTTTATTAGACTGTTTCTCTTTCCCCTCTGAGCTTCTAATTTCATTACAATGTTTGCTGGTTTTTTTCTTTCGTATGCTAAGCACCATTTTCCCCTGTGTTCTTTTCTCCTTATTTACTGCTTTTTTTTTATTCCATGCCTGGAAATGCAGGAACTGAACTTTCCAATCCATCATACCTGGGGGGTTCTGAAATGAGGTCAGACAAGGTCACCCATCCCTACACAGGGTAATCCTGCTGCTCTGCAACATTGCTGGATGTACTGCAAGCACTACAGGCTCCTGCTGGAGAGGAGGCACGTTTGCAGGGCTGAGGAGAGAACGCGGGGCAAATTAAATGGAGACAGGCTGGACACGGGAAAAGCAGCAGCACTCCTGCTGCTGGGGATGTTCAATTTCATCATCTCCTCTCTGGGAAGGAGATCATGATGGAGTTCTCTGATTTCCTTTTGCCATAAAGCTGGAAACAACATTGCTGTAGCAAACCAGTCAGCTGGGTCTTAATGGTTGTCACACTGCTGCGTGTCAAGGTCATTCAGAAAGTCACCAGTGACAGAAGGGGAAAAGCAGCTCTCCCTGCTTCAAAGGCACAGGCTTCTGCCATTGGAGCTAGTTCCTCTTCTTCATGCCAGGACTCTGTGCTTGCATAAGGGAAATCTGCAAACTAAGTCAACGTTGGCGGTTTCAGAACATGAAGAGTAATTCCCTTCACTGTTGCCAAGGCGGGACCAAAGGCAAGGAGCTGAACAGCACTGACTCCCTCAGCCAAGGACAGCAGCACATGCTTGTCCCTCTTGCTCCTTTGCAAGATGAGCTGTTCCCATGCCTAATGCTGGGTGTTAACTCCTTCTGGAAACGTGATGTCAAAGGAAAATTGCAGTGTGCTAACGAGGGCCAGAAAATATGTAGCACTGAGGAGAGCTTCATATTATATCTGAAGCAATGCAGGAAGAAGACACATGCTCTGGCTGGAACAGACCTTGATGTTGGATGCAGACGCAAAGCATTAGGGCTGAGGCTGTCTCAGAGGGTCCTGGTAGTCTCTGGATACTCTTAAAGAGGGATTTCCATCCCTTTTTGGATGTCCCTCCTGATGGCCCAGCCTGCTTAAGCTGGGCTCAGCAGAATCCATCATCCCCCTTTCCTCTTCTGGGCGCCACTTCCCTCGTGCTCTCTTGGTGGGGCTGGTAATGCTGCTTGTGAGGACATAGGTTACCCATTGGTAACAGTGATGGGAGTTAAAAATAACCCCTCAGAAAAGCCTCTGGGGAGAGGGAGGCTGATGGAAGATTCAGCACTGAGACTGATTATCCTTAACCAGTTCTTATTCACTCTTGTGAGCTGTAGCAGTCTCCTGGTCTTTGCTTTTCCTAAATTTTCCTTGTCCTCTTCTTTTTTCTCCATCCCTTTGGATCTGGAGCGTTTATGAGAAGTAAGGCTGTTGCCATTTGGCAAACCAGAAAGCCTTGCTGGGCTACCAAAATGCACATTGTTCTCATCCAGGAGGCATCGGTGAGATCAGATAGGAAGTTTCCCTTGGGAAGTTCCCCAAACATCTAGCCTTCTCTGAGAAGGGCCATGCTGATGGACAAGATAAACACATGGACGTTTTGAGAAACTCGAGCAGAGTTCACAGCTACTGACATGCAGCTAGTCTGGGTGAAGCCAGAGCTGTTTTCCCCATTTTGGAGCTGACTGACAGACCCTGATGTTCTATCTGCTTCAGTGTGTCACTCTTCGCAGATTAAATCCTGACACCTGGCTATTGTGGTGGGCTCAGGCATTCACAGAGGTCCTCGGAGGCCCAAGGGTAATTTAACTGGCACAGACTGGATCATTAGACTGGTGGTTGCCATTTGGTTGAAAAAGCAAGATTCTGGCATCACAGCTCCACACTGTTGCTCTGAAGAAGTATAATTGGGAGGATGTGTGTCAGGAGGAGGAATGTACAACCCTTCCCCAGGTAAGGAAAGCTTCTTAAGCTCTGAAATGCAATTCTGGATCAAGCAGTGGAAGGATTAATCATTTTAACTTTACAGTTGAGCTAAGACACAGTTCTAAACCAGTGTGGTCCAACATATCCTGGCTGAGGAAATGGCATCAACCAAGTTTAGATTGAGACTTGCTTTTTAAAAAAGGAGGAGCTGCATTGAAACACCCCCTCCACTCTACCCCTTCCTAGGAGCAGGATAAAGTCACCTTTCTTCAATTCAAATCCGTTCTTGGATCTGGCAGTGAAAGGAGACCCCCTTAGCTAATAAACCTGGTGACACTCAGCATTTGGAGATGATCCAATTTGCCAGCAAAGCCGAGCAGAGAACAACTGATACACTTTTGAGCCAGGGAATGCTATGGGTGACAGAAAACCACCCCTTTGTGGATGACAACTGTTTTTATAACAGAGCCAAAGCCTTGGGGTTATGACAGAGGATGGCTGAGACCTCAAGGTGCACCCACAGTGAAGAAGAGCTCTGTGCTCTCCCCCTCAGAGATGCCAATATGAGATTGTGCCTCAGGCACAGCAAGTCCATGAAGATGGCAGGTGATGTTCAGCCTAAAGCATTGCACCTCCATGGAACAGCCCAGGTTCATCTCACCTCAGTGAGTCCAAGCCCCAAGCAGAAGGGATCATAGAATCATTTTGACTGGAAAAGAACTCTGAGATCATTGAGGAAGCTGGTTCCACTCAGAAGCTCCAGACTTAATATTTTGTGCCATTCATACCACTGATAGGAAGACTTGTACACATATCTATGTTCCCACCTCCTACTTCCATCACTACAATAAAGAGCATCAAAAGCTGGTGTATAGTGTAAAGCATTTGCTTTGATGCAGTCTGGAGTCTCCATGGATTTGGGTATTAAAGTATCTTTGTATTCAGTAATAGGTCACACCATGTTTACAGAATTTATTAACTTAGATAAAATAAGAGAAATCTTACTTAGCTTCCACAATGTACCCACCATGCAAATACCAACTGGTCTGGGTTTAAAAACAAAACCTACCAAAAAAAAAAAAAAAAAAAAAAAAGAAAAAGGAAGGAAGAGAAGTATTTTCAGCTCCAATTCAATGCACTGCAGCAAACTCCCATATATCATAACTAGGAGGGAGGAGTGATGCAGAGGCAGGGGTGAATGGCCTTGGAGAGGAAAAAAATAAAGGGAAAAAAAAAAGAAAAAGGGGAATTTAAGCTATTACTGCCACTGCAGTCTTCTTATCTTGAACTGAGTACAAGAAACAATTGGATTACAGTGAAATAATTAGTGGGCTAATGAGGGCAGACAGGCAATTGCAATATTCCCAGAGTTTTCTTCCTTCCCTTTCCTGAAAGTACTTAAAATAATTGGTAAACAAAGTGGGTTATTTATAAATACAGCCAGGCTATCCAACTCAAACCAGGACGCCTAAGCAGGGAGAACGCCCGGGATTTGGAGCCATTTAAAGAAAAATCTTTCCTGAAGGAAATGCTGCTGTATTCCATCAGCACTACCCTCACAGCTTGCTGTTCTGCACCAGGGCTGCTTTAGAAGCCTCCTTGGAGATGCTGAATATCTAGTTTTAACTCCTAATGAGGTGTTAAGTGGCTCGGTGATTTATTTCCTTCCCAGGGAGTGACTATCATGTTAGAAGAGAAAGGGCAGCTACCAGCCTTGACATTTCAGTGATCCCCGTCAGGACTGGAAGAATTATTACTGCCTTGTTTGCTGTAAGACAATGTGCTCTCCAGGTGTCAGCAGCACGGTGGGATTATTTTATTTTTTTTCTTATTCCTGTTCTAGCAGCCTGTGTTACTCTTCAGCCAGGGCTAAACAGCACAGGAAGGATGACAAAGTAGCCTGTGTTTAGGGAAGCTTGTCAGGCAATCTCAGCAGGGTGAGGAGCTCCCACTGAAAGCCAAGGCCATGCCAGCTCGTTAGGCACTATGGGGAAACCATCCCCTAATGACATGGGATGCTGGCAACTCGCTGCCCTCCTTTTAACTCAGCACAGGCTATCTCTAATCAATGGGACTTTTAAGCCTCAGCTCTCAGGTGCTTTTGAGCAGGGCCTCTGAGACTAGAGCTGGGAATGGTTTGCAAAGGCTGTTTTAGCACAGCCCAGGCTGAAGGAGGTAAATACTTACTTTTGTCTTGCTTGCCTTATGCCTATGTAGGTGCTGCTTCTGCTGAGACACAGTCTATTGTGCCAAGCAGCAGTGTTTGTAGCCTTGTGTGGCCACAGAGCTCTAGCTCAGGTTCTCTAGAGTTAGAAGCACCCATTGGATGAGATGAGGCTGAATCTTACTGGTTTCCAGGATGAGGACAATACAAGAAGTCTGTCTGCAAGACAGGGAAGCACTATTATTAAAAAAAAAAAAATTGCTACTAAAGCATGCTAATAATGATGAAGTACAGACAAGTTCTTGTTCTTCTGGAGTATTGCTTAGCTCAGTAAGGATGAGCTGTGTGGGTTATATCCATTCTTCTTTGGTGGTAATGTAAAGGGATGAATGTATCCCATTCTCCTGACATTGAATGTGCTCTGAAGATGTGCAGCTGTTTAAGGTCAGGTCTGCAGGTGGGAGTGTGAAGGGGAATGTGGAAACAGAAGTCAGCTGTCTAGTGCAGGAGCTTGCTGAAAGGTGAATATTTAGATCAGAAATATGTTGTCTTTTTTATTTTTCCTTTTTTTCTTATCTCCTATTGCTCATGTCTTCTGTTTATAACTGGTTTCTAGGAGATTGCCAGCATGAAGCATCACTACAGTTCTTGAGTCTTACTGTGTGGTAGCTTTGGTGGGATTTGTGTTAACTTCAGAAAAACATGGTCTCCTGATTTCCCCAGGCTAGGTAGGCTTTCTTCATGCTGTGTGGTTTGGCAGAGCTCTGGATTTTTATCCTCTCCTACAACAAAGTCTCCACCTTGGTGAAGATAACATCACAGTAAAGGCTTGTCATACCTGTTGTCCAATTATGTCAGTCTGTACAAACAGCTCCAAGTGAACAAAAATAGCTTTGACAGTATGAATTACAGTATTCTGGTTTATGACTAATTTCAGTGCTTTGGTGTGATAGCTTTGATGCTGTCACAGTTAAGGCCATACAATACCTTGGTAACAAATATGAAACTCGGAGTTAGGCCTATCTTAGCTCTTTGTGTGTTTCTGAAGTGGACTTTGCCAAACATCTTTTCCACCCTGCCATCTAAGCTAGGAGGCTTAACACTCTCCCTCCTCTACCATCATGTCCATTTAAAAATTAATCATTTTAATCCAACTATCCCCCAGTTCTCACTGCCTTTTGTAGCTGCAGCATAGATCATCTCTCCCAGAGGACAATGTCCACAAGTGTTACCTTGATGTACCAAGTGTAACTTGGCTTAAATTACACCAGTGAAAATCCCAGATCCTGTAACTCAGTAGGACATGTTGCTGAGGTCATGTAGCCTCTTAAAAGCTAGGCAAATGGAGACATCTGAAAAGGACTTCTTCCAGAAAAGGGAACAGAAGTGCAAGCAGGATCACTAAACCAGTAAATCCAATGGAACTATGCACATGCTGCAAGATGAGCAGCTCCTTGAAAGCTTTATTGCATGAGAGCGATGTCTCACCTATGCCAAGGTCTTCTGACTTATTCCACCTAAATGCAAGGAAAAACTTCTTTTCTATGAGTTACAGAGCCCTGGACCAGGCTGCCCAGAGAGGTTGTGGAGTCTCTTCCTCTGGAGAGATCCCAAACCCGCCTGGACATGATCCTGTGCAACCTGCTCTGGGTGACCGTTTAGCAGGGGCATTGGACTAGATGATCTCCAGAGGTCCTTTCCAACCCCTACCAGTCTGTGCTTTTGTGACTTATTCAGCTGCGCTGTATGATCTTGAGTGACTTCTTGGACAATGGCACGGGAAGGGAAGGCTGGTTTATAGAGGGTCTGTTTGCATTCTGCAGGAAAATAACCACTGCCTCAGAACTAGCCCAAAGTTCTCCTCAGCTGGACTGCTCACACTCTGCAGGATGCTTAGATCTGAGCAGCATACTGCAGAAACATATCTGAGGACATTGGCATTCACTTGGTTGCTTGGCTACTTAGTCATGGGTGCCAACTTCCAGGAGTATATTCCCTTTTTAATTGCCTCTGCGTTATTCAGTTGTACTGTGTCATTTATCACACTGCGGGAGACCATTCTCCAGTGCCTGCACTCCATTCTGTTGCATGTCACCTCATCTAAAATCAAACTCCCAAATAAAATAAATATTATCCTATCTGTTGAGCATTAAGAATTGAATAGGGGGTTCAGCTGAAGAGGTAGATGCTACAATTCACTCTGAAACAGTGAAGGATAAAAAGGATAATAGGAAGCCCTTGCATCACTAAGCTTTTTATCTAAGAAGCCTTATGGGTATATAGTTTTATCTTGTTAATATCTTAATCTAAGGGTCAGGTGGCCAAGATTTCATAGTTCAGAAATAAACACATCATGAGCAATGATTCAAGTATTATATATTTCCATGCCAAAACCCAGTACATCTTTCCAGTAATCTTTCATTTTCATACAGAAATTACAGTCTATGGCTATTGCCTTGGGAAATGGGGGAACTGACAGGAAAGGGTATTGGAGGAAGAAAATACTTGCTTTGATCCATGGAGAATAAATGCAACATCTGGACAATGTTTCTCAAAATAAACTGCTCTCCTAATTTTCTGTCCTGTCTGGCTTGACTTTGCAAGATTGTCTCTGTGTTGCATAGGTGATGGAATAGTTTGAGGGGCAAGGGGAAAGCATGGGACAGACTAGACTCTCTGATTTCAGGCATTTTATTTTATTCCCTAGTTTTTCGGTTGTAAAAAGAGGTTAATGGCACTTCCAGCTGTAACAAAGATGCTCCAACTAGAGATTTCTGTGATGTTCCTAAGGTGCTTTGATTAGAAAGACTGGGGGAAGAACCTCAGCAGATGACTCCAGTCCCACACTGATAGTTTTTAATTTTTTTCAGAGCTGTTCCTTTTAAAGTCTGACAGAACAAGTGCTTCTGAGCTTTTTGTTCCATGATCTAGGATCATCAGAAGTCTCTGGGGAAATACCTTCACTGGTGTTTTCCCATGAAGTTTTCTCCCCGCATGTCCTATCCTGAAAGTATAGGAGACATATATAGTAAGTCTGAACCTTGCTTTTAGGAGAAAGGAGATTAAATGCTTTGTGTGATGTTTTATTAACCACTCTGGCCATTTTCAGAGATCCATCTTCCCTCGCTTAATTTGCTTCAGCACCCTGTCCATTGCCCTGCTTGCCACAATCTGTGAGAGATCCTTCTCAGGGCTTTCTGCATGGTGAGAAGGCTCATCAAGGCCATGCAGTCCTTAGCACCACTCAGAAAAACATTTATTCTCAAGTCTTCCAGGCAGCTGAGTTTCATTATTATCCATTACTGTCAATTTTCTAAGTGAAGAGACCGAAAACCCAAAATCTCTCTAGTGAGAGACATTGAAGCATCTCTGTTCTTCCAAGGCTGGGGGCTCATTACAGAGGCAACAGACTGGACACAGGAGTGAGGAGACAAAGCTCTGAGTGCTTGATGTCTTCATTAAAAATGAATGTATTTTATGGCTGTTCTCTTCTATGTGTATTTTCACTTTGCGATGAACAGTCCCAAGTTCTCAGCAATGTGATCCTGCTTGGAGGATCATTCCCCAAGCAACACAAAGGCACAGGCTTTTACTGGACCTTTCAGGACTGCACAACTTACACTTAGTCAGAATCCCAACTGAGATTTGAGGGGATAATAATAATTTAAAACAAAACACAAACAAAATGAAAACAAAATAATTCCTCAAGAAGAAGCTGTGAAAAGTACTCCATCTGGCCTTTATGTAGGAGATAACCAGGACCAGAGTCTTCTGTACAGCTGCTGCTTGGAGAAATCTCCTGATTAAAAGGATGACAGCACAGGATTTTTTCCATTATCAGGGACTGTCTATGTACCAAGCTTCTACATTCTCTCAGCTGAATGCACTGTGTGTACGTGTAGTCTCTTCTCAGTCTGACAGATCACTGGTGCAAGCTTCTGGGACACATAGCTCAAGAAACAAGGTGCTGAACATGAGCAGCAGCTCTCTAGAGTTGCTCCTTATTGTGCAGGCACAGCATTAGTTGCTACGTCAGCCCCGAGTGCATCTACTCCCTGTAAAAAGGCTGCAGCTCCTGCTGAGATGAGTGCTAAGGTTAAATGGAGCATGGCTGATAGTCCCCAGACCTCAGAAAAGCATGATCTGGTTTATCCCCATCACAGTTTTCATTATCAAACAACATTTCAGGGAAGAAAATTAATTGGAAGTGGTAGTTAAATTTGATTAGCTTCAACTATCTTAGAAAGATGATGGTGGGGGCATTTTAAGATCAAACACACGAAATTTCTGTTTACAGCATGGCATGAAGCAAGAAAAATTGAGATGCTTCTTTGCTGGGAATCCAAACCAGGCATTTAAACTTGTGTGCATCTCATCTGTCTCTGCTCTGTGTTCTGATTTATTTCCCCCTCCCCGAGTCCTTTCCTGACATTTTTAAGCATTAAATGTTAGTGCAATTAAACGCTAATTTGACTGCAGCCTCTAACAAACACAGCATAGATTTTTTTTCATATGCAGAAAGCCTCACAGGAGTGTGGGAGTTTACTTCTTTTTCTTCAATTTCCTCAAGTTTTGGAACTTCTATTTTCAAAAGTGATGCCAGGAACCAGTACGTGTGTTCCCAGCCCATGATGTGACTATGAAAGTGAAGAAGAGCATAGCTATGGAACAAACTGTGGACATTTTAAACATGCAGGCCTGGCCAGAGTGATATCTCATACCACATGTGTAGATCCCTGGGCTATCCTATTAATGCAATTAGTCATAATCTGATTATTCATTAGACCTGCTATGAAATATAATGACTGCAAGCTAACTAGGACTATTTCATCCAGTACTGAGCACAATGTTAACCTGACTTTAGTATTTGATGTCTGTCTTCTGAGGTATGGCAGATCCTATTAACTGTGGGAGATGGAGTTCTGTTTGTGTGAATTCTCTTCTGGTCCATGCTCTCAAATGAAGAAAGAGTCCCTTTCCTAAAGCAGAGGCCTCCCTGTGATGATGTAGTATATCACACAATGACTACGTGCACATCATGGTATCTGCGTTTGGTTCTTAGGAGAAGTAAGTTAAGGGAAAATCATCCTGTTGTCAATTGTGGTAATTTTAAGAAGTCACTGGCTGAAGTTAAACTCTACCCTAATGGCTAGGACTCTTAAGCACACACATCCCCTTTGCATAGTAATCACAGCAACAAAATAAAGCCCTCAAACTTTTTAGTAAGGAAATGTTCTATAGTAAGGAAATGTTCTATTGTTTCAATTTGCTGTAATTAAAGCCTGCTCTTTGCATTAGAAAATCAAATTCTCTTTACAAGAGGAATAATTCCCTTGAGTTCTCTCTTACATTGTTCTTGTGATTGAACTTCTTCCTATTTGGCAAAAAGGTTGCCTTTTTTTTTTTTTTTTCTTAAAATTAACCCCATATATCATGCAAAGTTGAAAGCCTTTTTATTTTCATGCACTGTGCCTGGCCTGATCTCCTGGGAATCTCTAACCCTTCCTGAATGCCACCAGTGATGCTGAGGGACTTGCAAACACTTCAGAGAACTTGTCTCTGAGGACTTACTTTGGCTTATGATCCTGCAGTAAGTGGGTGGAAAGTTTCTATTGGGCAGTACACCTCAAATTACAACTGCCAGAGCCTCTGCCCATCAAAAGCGAATGAAATTCAGAGCTTAACGAAGGATAAAATACAGCGCCTTCCCTGATTCAAGGGATTTCTTCTCTGGTAGTGTTTCTTTCATGATTTGTCCTTGGAATACAGAGTCATCATTGCACTTTAAACAATTACCAGATTAAATCCAAAGGGAATCTGCAAATTTGTGTCACCTATCTAAAAGTAGTGAGGACAAAAGGATACGGACTTAGCAAAATTCCTTCCCTGCTTCTTTTCAATCTACTGCAGAGACAGAGAGAATCCTTGCATGTTTGTCTTAGGCAGAATTTACCCTTTCAGAACCAGATGGTATCAAGACCAATCGATATGAATGTAATTCAGTGTCCCTGCCAACTGTTAGGCTGCCAATCTCAAACATACCCTGTGAAGGCCACATGCTGATACCCTTCCTCATGTTGAGCGATTCTCTACTCTCCAGCTAGTCATAATCATGCTGGAGAAAGCTGGATTCAGTGAGGGCAGTGCAGATGGCAAATCCTCATGCACAGCATGCAATGGCAGGCTCAGGTCCAAAGACCTCTTAGAGCTGGGCCAGCAGCCATGAGCAACATGCAAACCCCTATTTATATGATGGATAATGACTATATTGAAGTTCTCTAAAATAAATGGAAACCATTTCAGGTTCTCTTTTAACTTTCTAAAACCCTAGCATCCATTGCTATTAGGAGCAATGGCTGCAAGCAGTGAAATGCAACGGAAAAAGTTACAGGAAAAAAAACCCAGATAGAACGAGTGATGCCTTAGCGTGCTGAAAATCAGTTTGTGTGCGTGTGTGCACATGACAAACGGTCAGATTCAGCAACTGGCACCTTTGGCATGGGGCCTTAGTCAGCTTAAGTGAGTCATTCACCCAACCATTTCTGTGAGCTCATTGTCCCCATTGAGTGTCCTGTCTTCCTTCTGTCCTATCTTAGGAGTCACACTGGTGAGATCCCAGCATCCCCTCACATCACTTGGTAGGTAGCAGGATAGGGACACCAGGCACCTTGCAGCAGCAGGAGACAAGAACGTCTCCTTGAGTCATGGGAGGAGCACCTGGCATCCCATAATTGCTGCTTCATAGGTTAAAGGCAGACACGCACCATGACTAACATGGGAAGAATGTGACTTGTGTACCAGCTGGTAGGGGTGTGTGTGTGTGACATGGTTATCTGTGGTGTAAAATCAGAATTAACCAACTGCATGTTTTGGGACAGTTGGGAGAAGGGTTAAAACCCGATTTCAAGATATGTAGTGAGATTGGTTTTGAAGCAGGAGGTGCTGGGAGCTGCTCCTGAGCCACAGCAAAGTGAAATCCATTACAGGAAAAACGGAAGTCCCATGATATTCAGGGCAAAGTTTGCATAGAAATTAGAGCCAGCCGATATCTGCTGTATTGTTTTCATGTTGAGTCACGCTGACGAGCACGCCAGGTGAACAGGAACAAACGTCCTGCAGAGCATGGGGAGCTTGTGCTGCTGACAGAACGCAAACCCTTGTGTAAGATGGTGACAGCTATTTTTCCTCATGGCTCTTCAAACTTCAGAAAAGCCTCTCCAAAACAAATGATACTTGAAAGAACAAGGTTTAGAGCAGTGGACGAGACCTCAGCCATAATGTGACATCCAGCTGAAAGAACACTCTGACACCTTGTGTAATTTAAGCCTTTATTTAGTCACCCTGGGCTATGCAAGCTTTATTCCTGTCCAACAGTACTTTGTTATCCCCGTGGTTCCAATCAGGCTGTTAATCAGAGCATATATTACTTGGCATAAGCAAAGACCAGGATCTAGGCTTAAAACAAGAAGCACTTCAGGGCTGTGGGTTTTGTTTTGGGGGAACCGTTTGGTTTTTGTTTCTTGTACAACATCTGCCAGTAATTCATCAATACTTTGGTATGGTGGTTCTCAGCATCATGTTCGTGACTGTAATTGTGTCATTGCATAGCTATCTTCCTAATCATGTTGTTAGGGTCCATGAGATCAGCTAGAAACAGCTTTGGTCTCTACCTAATGGGCCACCCTGATGATTCCTGTTTACGTTGTTGAGCCTTTCCTCTGTGGCTCAGTTGTTCCTCAGTTTGCATGGATGCTGTGGATTTCTCCTCCCTAGGTCTCTACTAAAACTCATCTTGTCAGTTTTGGACCGTCCCTCTGATCTGTGAAGACTATTTTGAATTTTGATCCCACCTGGACAACTCTTTGCAGGCCCTCCAGCTCAGTGCCACCCACAAGCTTTGTGAGTATACTCTCTTCCACCCACTCTGTCGTTAACCATCTGTTTCTGTCCTACCCCTCTAGTCAGTCGCCCTGTCAAAGAAAAAAATAAGTGGTAAAACTACACTGGTGGGTTTTTTGCACACCTAATTATCTTCGAAAAACTTTAAATCCTTATTTGTGCCAGGGTCTTTCCAGGGATCAAAGTCAGGTTTAATGGGTCCTTCATTTTGGGTTTTAAATAGCTCAGTGCTGTTTATCTCCAGGTGCTTAGGGATTTGCTTGTCCTCCACTGGTCCAGTATTGCTCAGATGCTCTGCTGCCCATTTCCCCAGAAGCTGCTGACCTGAGCTCGCCTGTCTCCTCCAAGCAGCCATCCTATAACATCTGGTTCTAGGGGCAGACCTCTATACTGTCCTGCTTTCCAACCTCCTTTATAGCTTCATTTGAACAAATACGGCTTTCAGATGGAGATTCCATCGACAGCTCAGGCCTGCCTGCTTGTGTCAATCAGCAGAACACCCTTCTAAACCATCCTGGGTATCCTTCCTCTGTCTTTATGGGAATTGGATCAAACCTTCACAGAAGACATTGTAATAATTAGGCAGTTAGGTGCCACTTGTCAGGGAGGTTTGTCAGAGAAGTTCAAAGTCTGCTGGGAGTGGCTGAAGTCCTGAAACCATTTTAATTGTTGGTGCAGGACTTGAAAGGCAAGAGAGAGATTTTTCTAAAGACACTAGTGCAAAACTGCTCATTTATGCAAGATGCTACATTTTGTGTGAAAAGTCTTAAACAAAACATCTACTGCTCCGTAAACCGATGACCTGATCTTCCACAGAGCTCTGGCTTTATAAGGAGGCTCTGTCCTCTGATCTCCTCTGAGAACATGGAGCTAAGGGAAAATTTGACTCTACTTTGTGGTTTATTCTCCTCTTAACAAACAGGAGTTTATATATGAAGAGCCAAAGACAGGAAACAAATCTTAGCACAAATAAAGAATGCAGAGACCTGACTGAACTCTCCTTATATCTGAGAATATCAGGAGAACTAAGATTCCAGGTTTTGTCTCTCCAGATAATTGCAGGGTCTGAAGCACAACTTTTCATGTGAATGAGAAATAGAGACTGAGCTTTTAAGTTTTTATACCAAAAAAAAAGAAAAACAAAGAAAGACCTCCAAATAGCAGAAGTTGTAAGTAATAGAATAATTATATAACATATATAATAATAATAATTATATAAAATAAGTATATGTAATATAGAATATAAATATAATAAATCTGGGCAGAATTGCACTGGCTGCTATGTAACTGAAGAATCACTTTGAGTTAAAAAGATGAGTAAAACTAATGTTCATGAAACTCTTTGAAAAGTCAAAAGTGAAGAAGAAATGGATTTTTAAAAATATTTAAAAAAAAAAAATTGTTAACAAGAAAATTAATGATGTTTAACTCTTCATGTAGTAGAAGGTAACCTAGTAACTACCAGCAAGGCATAAATGACACATAATGCAAAATAATAAGTTATTCAGTGAAACAACAGAATGATCAGGAGATAGGCCTCAGTATGTATTGTTGTTTCTGGCACTAAACATCAGTAAGTTATTTCTAAACATGTAGACGTTTAGAAAGGGCTTATAAAACACACTCACTGGGAAGGCCATGGAGCCTTGGCTTGCATTTCAAATCCCCATCTATCACAAAGAGGTCTATATGAGAGACAATGTTTGAGAGGCTAGTAGTGATATGTGGGCAGTTTTACTAAAGGTTTGCCAGACCAGGCTTCAAAGAAAACTTTATTTGTGACACAGGTCCACTGCATCCCATGTTTCTCATCTGAGAAGTTCAGGAGATGCCACCACTGGAGGCCTGGAGCAGAGAAATGTCTGCAAGCATGGCCTTGGTGACTCTGCCTGAGGCAAAGGAAGGACAAGGATTTTTAATTCCTTTCCAGCCCTGTGATCCAAGGGATAGCTGAGTGATTAAGTGTCACCTCAGCATGAGGCATGAGAAGGAAATCCCTCTGCTGTCTAAGGAAACTGGAAACCACATCTCAAGCTCTGTTGAAGAACATCTTCTGTAGTGTGGGTTCCCCTCATTTCCCTGCAGGATGAGCTGTCCCAGCATGCACTGAGAGAGAACGGTGGGTTACTGGTTGGGATCTCCTGGGAGGTGGAGAGGTCTGGGTTTCAAACCCAACACCAACCAAAATGAAGCCCTCATCAAGGTTTAAGGATGAGTCACTTTGAGCAGAAGTCACTCTTCTGACTGTATTTCTCTGTAGGATGTGACACTTGTAACTTGGCAACTCAGCACTGGTGACATCACTTAATCATTTTGCAGCAAGTTTGGCAGCCATATAAAGTGCCTTACAGTAAAAAGAGCTCACACCACAGATGTTTGATTCCTAAGAAAAAAAGCCATGTGGTTGTGTCCTCCATTCTTCTGCTCATCATCCCCTCCCCAAGGGACTTTATTGGCGTGTGGACTAATGTCAAGAAAATCTGATAGAGGTTAAGTGTCTCAAAATTACAGAGTTCTTACAAGTACCACAAAAATTGATGGCCACATAGAATAGGGACACCCAGATTAGTGACCCTGCTAAGAGACTAAGGGATAATCAACATTATTATTATTATACATCAAAAAATCACCAGAGGAAAGAGCTATCAGAAATCAGACTTCGTTAAATCCCACTGCTCATGAGGTTGCTAACTCCTACTTGTTATTACTTGTCTTCATAAAAACACTGCCTGTCTTCTGCCTCGGGCCTCTGTTACGAGCATTACTGAAGACGTCTTCTCAGAAGGAAAACAATTATTTTAATAGCTCCTTTAAATAAAAGTACAGGCACTGCAGTTACAGAGATGTCTTTTGGAGTCCTTGCCCATTAAGAGCTCAGTATAGCAGCTTTGAAAACATAGTCCCTAGGAGGATGATTGCTCCTCAGCACCAAGCCCCCTGCTCCAAAAGGCCATGTAAAGGAGAGCTGGAGAAGACGTTCCCATCACATGATGGGATGGTAGGAATTGCAGTTGCTGCCTAAACTGAAGGCAAATTCTTTGGTATTCTATTGAGCAGCATCTCCTGGCTTCTTCTAGCCCTCATCAGGAAACAGAGTTTATTTGTCTAGAGCTTCTTCAATGTAGATGGTGCATTTTGGAAAATGTGAAAATAAATGAATAGATTTTTTTAAGACCATCTTAGAATGCAGAGCAGTTATGCCTTTAAAAAGTAGTGGCCTCTAGTCTGCTTCTTTGCATGAATTAAGCCAAAAGACATCGCTCAGCAGCATCTGCATCCACTCCATCATTATAGGTTCAAGCAATTCCATATATCCTCCTTAAATATTCCATTTACAGGCTTTAAGTGCTGCAGGACCTCCTTCCTATGGAAAGAGTTTGGTTTTGTGCCCTCCTCTTTGAACAATTCCTGCAGAGAAGAGGAGTTTGAGACTTCCAGAGTTGGCAAGTAGATGACACCCTATGCAGTCTGCTCTAGGTGAACCTGCTGCAGCAAGGAGGCTTGGGCTGGATGATCTCTGCAGGTCCCTTCCAATCCCTACCATGCTGGGATTCTGTGGCACTACCCTACCTCTGCATTTCTCACGTGGACAGCTGATCATACCAGTGCTACTCAGCTGTCCAGGAACCTGTTTCAGTAGCTGCTTGGGGGGACAGGATGTGAGTTGTTCAGCCTAGGAGGGTTTCAGACAGTGGCAAAGCAAGTCCAAGATCAACAAACAGCTGCTGGGCAGTGACAAAACCGTTGGTCCCTAAGTCGCTTGCTCTGTAATGCTCTCCAGTGATACACAAAACCACTCTGCATGATGGGTGATGTCTGCTCACAAGGGCCTTTTGCAGGTGTCGACCCTTCTCCTCTCACTGCCTGGCCCTGAGAGGTCCTCCACAGATTCACACCCTCAGAGCAGAAAAGTTCAATTTTTGCCTTTGCTGAGCGGTTTTTAAGGCAGCCTTGGCAGGCAGCCAGCTGCTCAGCAGGCAGCGAGCTGCACATCCTGAGGAATAAGCCCCCAACAGTGTCTCGGAGCCCTCTAACCTGTTGGGGCTGACAGAGATCCAAGCATCCCCAGTTCATGGCCATTTGCCACATTAGGTACCAAGCAGCTTGGGGAGGCTATCTGCCAGCCCATGAGCACCAGCAGGCCATGATCAATCACTTCTTGAATAAATTCAAATAGATTGAGCTCAGGATTAGATCAAAGATAACATCTAGTAGCAACCTGGGTTTCACAAGATCTATTTTCTCTTGCCTACGCTGGCTGTCAATAATTTCACCATTGTTTTTTCAGTCATTTACTAACCGCACCCCGTTTTTAGCTTTCTTATGTTAATGGATTGCGTAACACTGATGTCAAGCCAGTTGATGCACCTCTTATTTTATTATTTTTTTTAATGTTTTAAATATAAACCAAACCTGTACCTTTTCACATCTTTTGACACTCCCTCAAAATACCAAGAAAGGTCAAAAGTTGAACTCGGAGCTCAACCAGCTCCCTGTAACTGTCATTTTCATAGCATTGAGAAAAAAACCATCACAGTAAAGGGCTAATGGAGTGATAACCCCTTGCACCTCACATTCAGCACAGGTCATACTCTGGATTCAGGTTGGATGGGGCTTTGAGCAACCTGATCTAGTTAAATATATCCCTGCTCATCTTATTTTGATCTATACCTTACCTAAAAGTATATAGATGGGACACTCATTGCATCAAGTCTCACAAGTTACCTTGGTGCTGCAGATTCAAAAAATTATGAGTAGTTACTGACAACAGAAAGTGCTGGACAGGAGGGACATCTGCTATTTTCTTTCCAGAGATTGTCCTGCTTTCTCTCTGAACCATGGAAAACCTAGTGCTGCCGGCAATGTAGATGATGCCTCAGATGGATTTTGGTGCTTTTCGGCTTTAAAAGTTATTTAATGAGCCTGGATCAATTCAAAATGACCTGCTGTAGAAAGCAGAGGAGCCTGTTCTCCATTGAGATAACGGCTTGTGGAGCTATTACCGTAATAATATTGCCTCACGAAGAATACTCGTTTCAATGCTTAATTGTTTCCAGCTCTGCACTGGTATCGTACCAGCAGGATTAGGCCCAGCATGACTCCTGATGCATCGGCCGTTGTTATCGCAGAGCACAGAGCACTTTCCAGTAGACGTGGAAGCATTTAATCACCTAAGCGAGCACTTTCTCCACTCCAGCAGTCAGCAAAGAGCCAATGCCCTAATGCAGCCACAGTACCCATTCCCGTAATGACAATTTGCTAACTCTATTGCTCCGGAGAACAAAAGAGAAATGTGTGATCTGCAGCAGAATATCTGGCGCAAATGTCAAAGCAGCAGTGCCCGAGTGCGAGCTGAGAGCCCAGTGCAGCCGACACTCCTCCCTTATGCACATTGAGTTCTCCTGGCCCGAGAAGCCGAACAAATTCAACATTTTCTTTTAGGTCAACACAAATAATTTTGATAAACTCGCCATGAAAAATACACAGAATCATAGAAAGGTTTGGGTTGGAAGGGATCTTTAAAGGTCATCTAGTTCCAACTCCCCTGCAGGGAGCAGGGACATCTGCAGCTAGAGCAGGGTGCTCAGAGCCCCAGCCAACCTCACCTGCAATGGTGCC
>WTSP01004482.1:0-37756 GCA_025331215.1 Actenoides lindsayi | reverse complement strand
AAAGAAAAAGAAAAAGAAAAAGAAAAAGAAAAAGAAAAAGAAAAAGAAAAAGAAAAAGAAAAAGAAAAAGAAAAGAAGCTTTATTATAAAGACATAGAAGTAAAACATATAGCTCTTCCAGAAATTAGTCTCATTTACACTAATTCTAGAAAACACTGTCATTGGTCTTCTAAGTTTTTAAAAAGAAAAGCAATCTTAATGCAACAAAAAGAAAACTATTTGTGAATATTATGAGAATGGAAAAACTAATTTTTGTTTCTGAATTCTGTTTTATTTCTTACACCAGTACAAATTCATTAATCCAAAGTAATTATTCCTAGCTTTTGAGCAGAAAGTCAGAACCTTTCTTTCATAGCTGTTTAAATAAATATACAGAAATACAACTCTGTCTAGTTAGGAGTCTGATCTCAGCTTATGTGCTCACAAATAATTTGAACTATGAAATGGTTAGGTATTTAGTTAAAACTAGTCATCTAGCTTTGCCACAGTCACTGAAAAGAGAGGTGCCTTTCTAATCTCTTAGATGTGTTGTGAATTGTTCTCTGCAAAAGCTGTGAGAAAACTGATTATGCATTCACAGATATATACATACATGTATTTGAACAAAGAGAGGGAGAGATTTTTATGCATACACACACTCACATGCAGTCACAGAGTACACTATAAGTTGATGTATAGACCCTTATACTCTTTCCAATATGACAGTGCCTCCTTAAAAGCCAGGAATACTGGGAGACTTGCTGCAGTAGCATATAAATGGAAGTCTACTTTGATATTTCACATTGGTGTGATGCCTAGAATTGTGTGGACCAGACTCTCCCTCCGGGTGTCCTTGTTCTACTGTTTCTTTCCCCTCAGCTGTCTTTCCTCCTCTTGTACATCTACCTGTCCCCTTCCTCCAGGTGTCTTTTTCTTTTATTATGAACTTTCTAAAGCACAAGACAAACTGTGTTGTTACTCGGTTGGATATTGCTCGCTACATCATGAACTCCCTTTCCACTGTTGAATCAACAACATAGTATACAACTTTTTGGGTGATAGAACTGCAGCACTGAACCTATGAGAAGCTGACAGTGTATTACCCATTTGCAGAGCTAATGGACATATTTAAAGGGTTTTCATCCCCCATGAAAATACATCCTTCAGCTAATTCAAGCTGGGCAGAACAGTGCTGATTCACAGGCTGCATAACTTAGTGAGGGCTGGACAGCGCTACCGATGTAGACTGGAACCATATCAGTCTGGTTTCAACAGCTCCCAGAATTCATGAATCAGGCTCATCATACCATAATATCTTCCAGAAGCAAAACCACTGGCGTATTTAAAAAAAAAAAAATTGAAGACTTGCCAATGCTTCAGAAAGGAGTGCAATGAGTATGTATGAGGGCTTACATATGTGTTGAACCAACACAAATGAAAATGGTTTTTGCTATTCTGTAACAGCCTGAGAATGTCTTTGTGGTTAATACTGTAGTCTGTGGTAAGTAGATATACAAATATGCATAAAGTGTTATTCATAGGTTGAATTCAATCTTAGAAGCTTGACTAAAATTGTATATACTGTTTGAAATTATTAAACAGAGGTTTCTCCATTTAGAATGGGTAGGATTTTGCATTATCCCACTGAAAAATTATGCTGAATGTACTTTTCCTTCCCTGAAAGTCTGAGAGTTAGAATTTCCTCTTCTGCTGGGAATTATATTCATAAGCCTTCATACTGAGATTACATTCAATTTGTTAGTATAATGATATGATCTTATTTCCACATTGCCCTCTGCAACCTCTCTGCTCAAATTCCTATTTCTTCCATCTTGTGATGATTCTGAGATATCTGCATTCCATTGCATTTTTATCATATTGAGTGTTTGTGTCCTTGAACACTTACTGTCTTATGCAGCTTCATGGACAGACAAAGATTCCACCACTTTATGTTAAACTAGAATGTTTTATGTGCAAGAAAGATAATACTTTACTAGCTGATGAAACACTGTTCTTAGAACAGTTTTCCATGTATAGCTTCAAATATTTGTGCCTCTGAACATACCACTTGCTAGTATCCAAATCAAATTAGCCCAGTGATTTAGCAAAAAGAGATTTCCCAAATTTATATAATTTCAGTAAAATCACAGGTATTTTTTTGCCTTATTAAAAAAAAAAAGTCTCCTATAATACTCAAAGCAAGAAGAAAATAACATTTGAATTCAGAATATGAACACTAGCATTCAAAACACACTGAAACTAAAATCATTAACCCCTGAGGGAAGTGGTTAAATGGATGAAGACTACTTGGCACAGCAATTGGATACATGAAGCATGAAAACATGACATGGTATTAATTAGAGGGACAACACCAACTAGTTGAAAGCACAACAATGGTCTTGAATTGCTGATTTGTTATCTTGTGTTTATTACTTTTAATTAGCATTACAGAATGTTCAGGATTTTGTGTTGCTTTGTTTCTCTTAATTATGTAAAAAAGAATGCAAGATATGCTTAAAAGCATTTGCTTTATAGAATAGAAGACTGTCTGTGCTCTAGCTCTGACATTCATGCCCCTAGGAATACATTAGTGCTGGATATAGGCACTATTTGTTGACATGGGTTGTAAGCTACTATATTATTGTTGCAGACTATTTGATCTGTAATGCATTTTTCTTGAAGATTGTAAGCCAGATATCATACAATATTAATGTTTCACATACAGGAAAACTATGCAAACTAGTTGAGGTTACCAGACACAGAAGCACATAACCCAGAACTTATTTTTAAACATATTTACATATCTACAAAAAAAGAATATTCCTGTATATGCCAGAAAATATCAGTCCTTTTTGAATACACATCTGTAGCAAATTATATGTATAGAACAGTGATGATAATGTCAATAATCATTAGCAGTACCAATAGTTTTCATAAAGCATGACCTATACATCCTCAGAAGGGAAACAAAAGAACTTCTAAAAAATATAATAAATTATAAAAAACTATTATAAAAAACACTCTTATAAAGCACCCTAAATGGATGGAGGGGAAACATTAATAAAAGAAATAGGGCAGAACAAAAGCAATAAGCATTTAGGTCAACAGTGGCTGTTCTAAAAATATTTTTTAGGAAAAGAATGGAAAATTGGGGTAAATAAACCTAGATGAATGTCAGAGGAGAATGGGTCAATCACAATAAGTATCGAATTTCCTTTCAGCTAAGTACATCAGTGAAGTCATAAGAAACAGTAAATAACTGCACGTAGATACCTGTCAAGGTTCAAAGTAGAGCACTTAGCAAGTATGAATCAGTGAAAAAAAGAGTAAGAAACATCTTTGTTTTACAAGAACAGACATAATTACAATTCATTAGATAAAAAAGTCACACTAACTTTGGTGTTGAATGATTGAAATGCTTATATTTATATAAATTTTACTTTTGATTACATGTAGATAAAGCAATTAAAGTCATCTGGAATTTGTATGACAGGTCATGTAAAAAAATAGCTCAATAATGTCATGAGATTTTTTCATCAGGAAAAGAGGAAAACTGCCACATTCTCTTTGTAAAGTTGACATGGTTTGACTGAGAACAGAACTAATTCTGTTCAGTGATTTTACTCCTCAGCTCAGTCACTTCTAAGTTACTGTACTTTCTGAAGTTAACAGCATGTTTTCACAAACAGTGTCTGCTTCTAGCAGTGATAATGCCTGATGTTTAGAGTTGCTCCCAAGAATTGATATGAAGACCAAGGTCACTGTTGGATCTTGTCTACTACATTGGGGGATGCAGTAAGTAAAAGGCTGTACCTATGGGGAGGAGCAGACAGGACAGGTAATCCTAAAATGGCCAATAAGCTATTCCATCCTATATGCATCATAGTCAGTATAAAGCTGAGGGATCATGGGGGTCAATCTCTCTTCTTCAATGGCCATCATCTGAGGAGTACTCTGTTCTGTCCATTCTGCATTCAATCCTCATTCATGTGCTCCTGAATCCAGTTCCAGAATCCACCCTCTGAATCTTTTTCCCATCTGCCTCTGAGTCCAGTCTGGAATATCCTCAGTGCCTGCTCCACAACACCAATGATGACAGTTATATAATTGCCATCAGCAGGGTTGGGTTCAATACTACGTTTGTAAATATTTGTATATATTCCATATTATTATTATTATTTTAATTAATGCTGTTTTAACTTTCTCTTCTAATCAGTAAGTCTCTTTCCCTTATTCCCTTTCTCTTTCCCTTTGGGAAATAGGTTCAGGGGATGGCTTTGGCCCTAAACCTTGAAAAAAGTTGGAAGTTCTTGTTCAGACACTTTAGATGACTGGTATTCTCTTAATCTTAAACATATTACTTAATCAAATAATTATTTTAATTTCTTAAGTGAAGAACATTCTCTTTAGTATGTGCTGTTACATTCAGAGGTAGCAGAAGGTCTTCCAAAGAAAAGTTGCACTATAATTTATCTTTCAAATACAACCAAAATTAGAACATTTATTATAAACAACAGATTTCCATGGGATTCCACATGAAGACTTGATTAACAACACTACTGAAACTATAAAGGAGCATCTGAAGATCTCCAGAAAGAAACCAGATACAGATTTTTTACTTCATATTTTATTTTTCTTTGGCATAATAGAGGTTGTCTGGTAATCTACATAGAGAAGAAGAGCTAGAATATAAAGGGTTTAAAAATCAGGAATAAGCCATATCGACAGGTTTGTATTGGAACTTGCACTGTGCACATTTGCATTATGTCTGTCTTTAGCCTGCGCTTCTCTTTCTGTAGAGTTTTCAAGCAGGACTTTATCTGACTTTTCATCCAAAATCCAGTGTCTGTCCTTGGAAAAGTGAGTTAACTGATTCTAGAAAGCAGTAGACTGCAGGGTTATTGAAGCTTCTGAGTCACAGCTTTTGATCTATAAGATCAGTAATTAATCTTTCCTACTCACTCTGAATGAAGTGTCAACCAGGGCTCACAGAATATTGTGTAGCAGATCATCTCCTCTCTGAGCAGTGCTTCTGGACACCAGCATCCTTCCCTGAAGGTGAGAAATTAGTGTCTGTGAATGGTTTTTTTGTTCTACTTCTATCTTTTTCTCTCCTTGCTAAACTGTACTGACCTAGAGGAATTGTTAACTTAGCTTTCAATCATTTCCTGGATGACTTACAAAAATATTTTGAAAAATGGAAATTAGGTTATAAACTCTGTCTCTTATCACAGTGTATCAGGCTGGTAATTTATTACAGTATGGAACAAGAAGTATGCTGGAATTTCTCTTTGGAAATAGCTTCAGAGTTTTCAGTCCTGTGTCCAAACCTCAGTTTTATCACTACTGGTTCTCTGGAGAACATTTCATTTATAATTAAGAAACCTTTTCTTTCCTTCTAATAACAACAATAAAAAATAAAACGTGTAATTTAATGAAAAGAAGCATATGAGATTTATTGCTCAAAGTATTGAAATAGGATTCAAACTCATGAACTTAAACTATAGGTCTGTATTGATTTGCTGCACTAATTTTTCTGTGACTTTGAGCAAATTAATTGTTATTTTTGTGCCTCAGTTTGCTCATTTGTAAAACAGAAATAATAAAACTATTTACTTCATAGGAACTTTTTGGAAGGTTTAATTATGAGTTTTAATGGCCCTTAGGTGCATTGGATGGTAGATGCTGTGTAAGTTGCAACACACTATTGTTCCCATTTGTCTTCTCTGTCATGGGAGTTTCTCTGCTTTCAAAGTCTTACAAATGAATTATCTTTAACAGTAACCAGGCCTTTACATTGGATACAGTCTGAAAAAAAAAATAAATAAATACTGTAACAGTTGTTTCCAAAAGCTATATTTTATGTCACTGGATAGATTTAGATCAAGAAACCTGGAATAAACCCAGAATTTTTCTTCGTAACAGGATAAGAATGGTGAATACTGTATTTTATTTCTGCAGGTGTGAGAAACTGGCTGTAATAATTTAGCATTCTGTGGCATAGCCATATACTCATAGAAATGGAAGAATGTAATTTACGGTATTCAGCTCAAGATAAAGTATCATCTAAGTATGTCATTGAGGTAATTTTTACAAAATGGTTTTATGATAAATATTCTGAAGGCCAAAGTCATTATATCTGCAATCTTAATTATCTTGTCCAGCACTGGTGTAGCTCTCTTCTGAGATCATTTAATAATGTTTATGATGCACTATTGAATATTATAAACAGTTTTCTTTTTCAAAGGATGACTCATTTTCTCTCCTTTTTCATGAATGAATCATCTTCCAAATCCTATGTGCTTGTTCATCAGGAGACACATTAAATGAGCTTATGAGTGCAGTCAGTTGCCTCCATAACATTAGAAAAATCTATCAACCCTAAAAATCATTTTCATGTATTGCAGCTTCTCTCTATTAGAAGAAAAGATGTATTTTGATTTCTTTAATTAAAGTTTCAGTTTCTTTAGTTACTATTAAAGAACTGAATTAGAAATTCTACTAATGAGTGCCCTATGAAGTCAGAAAGTATTGGTGGCCACTAGAACAGTGCTACCAGTGTCTGTACATGCACACATGTCATACATGAGTGTCACGTGCTGTGTTGTAAGTCACACCTCACAGGTTACGAGGCTCAAAGCTTTTTCACTACAGAACATCTTCTTCAAGTAATCCTTTTCTTGTTCTGCTTAATCTTCTTTCTTTCCCTCGTTGAGTCTCTCTTGCTTTGTGCATTATAAGCTTTTTTAATAGACTGAAATGACCTCAGCAAGAATAAGCTTAAACTGGATAAACACTTTCACAGAGAGCAACACACTCAATTTTGTATCCATCTTCTGAAGAATGAAATTGATACTGTTGCACCACCTTGTTTATGGATGATACAGGGACTCAAAATTTCGATGCCAAAAATTAGCAAGGAAAACACCTTCATTACAAGTATGCAAACGTATTAGAATTACAAAAGGGTATTATATTGCTGAAAATTTGTATTGGCAAAAAAACTAGGAGGAAATAGCTTTTAATAATTCATGGTTAGCATGAAAATCATTTAGGGCTTATTAACACCTAAGTCTTGGAGCATCAATGTAGTTTCCATATTGGTTTTTAATTCACAGAATCATGGAATATCTCAAGTTGGAAAGGATCCATAAGAAACAACAGGTCCAAATCCCAGCTCCTCACAGGACTACCTAAAAATAAATCATATAGATTTAGATACTAAGAGTGTTGTCCAGACACTCTTTGAACTCTGACAGGCTTGGTACTATCTCCACTTCCCTGGGGAGTCTGTTCCAGTGACTGACCAGCTTCTCAGTGATGAACCTTTTCCTAATGTCCAATCTGAACTTCCCCTGACCCTAAAATTAAGCTCTGGGGAACCCCACTGGTGACTGATTTAACCCTATACCTCTCAGTCAACTGTTCACCCAACATATTATAGACTTGTCTAGATGTATGCTGGACATTTTGTCCAGAAGGTTACTGGAAGAAACAGCATAAAAAGTTTTGCTAAAACCCTAAGAAACCCTACATCTACTGGCTTCCCTTGATCAACTAGATGGGTGACCTTGTCATAAAAGGAAAATAAGTTTGTTGAGCAGGACTTTCCCCTCATGAACCTGTGTTGGCTATAGCCAATGACTACATTGTCTCTCAAGTGTTTTTTAGTAATTTCCAGGATAAACTTTTCGATCATTTTACAAGGCACTGAAGTGAGACTGACAGGCCAATAATCAGCAGGGTTTTCCTTCTTATTCTTCTTGAAATTTTGAGCAACATTTGCCAGATTCCAGATGACTTGGATGTCTCTAGATTCTCAAGACCATTGAAAAATAATTAAGAGAGTTCCCACAATAACATCTTTCAGTACCCTAAAATGAATCCCATCAGGTCCCATAGACTTGCGTGCATCCAGCTGAAACAACAAGTCTCAAACAAGTTCAGAGTTAGCTGGGAGTTTATTATATCCCCAGTTCCAGCCTTCCAACACAAGTTTTGAGGGGTCCCAGGGCCCATCATCACCATTAAAGACAGAGGCAAAGAATACATTAAACATCTCTGCTTTGTCTATGTCCTTATTTGTGAGGTGACTGACCTCATCAATAACGGACCAAATTATCTCTGATTCTCCTGTGCACTTAATATTTAAAAATTCTTGAAATCATTCTTGAATGAAAACAGGGGACAGGATTACTTTCCATTATTGCTTCATTACCAAGGTATGACAACCTCCATTCTCACAAGAGATTTTGGTGCAGAAAATCTATTTTCAGGTTCTTGTTCTGCAGCACCAACTATAAGAATATTCCTGCTCCACTGGAACAGCTGAGACTGAAATGGGGCTACTGGGCCATGGACAGGGTAGGGAGAAACCCTGAGCGGATCTGGGCATGGACAGTAAGACCTGTGAGTGCCCTCAAGGCCCTGACACTCTCTGTGCTATCAAATTGACAGAAAGTGTCAGGAATTATTCTGGCCAGTTGACACTGTCCCGTACATTTTTGCTTATGAAATTAGAGTTTGCCAAAGATTGTGGGTTGTTTGGCCAGCCTATTTAGAAAACAATACTATAGTTATATGGATAATAGTGTAAAAATTAGAGTTTTCCCATACCAATCATCTCAGTGCTGGAGAACATATTCTAAGACATGTAACTTACCAGTGTAGGAAAAGTACAATTGTGTTAGAACATGTCTGAATTGGTGATAACTGTGCTCTGTACAAGCAGCGGTGCTTGTTCAGGTGCTGAAAGCAGTTCAGCTGTAACATTGTGGAGCAAGCTAACTCTTAACATGGATTTAACAGACTTAAAATCTTTATCTCTTCCCTTCCTACTAAAATCATCCAGTGCAGAGTAAATACTTATGATTTTGTAGTGTTTCAGTAGTCTCAAAACAGCACACCTTTCTCCACTGTTGGACTGTCTTGACTCTGTGTTGGAACCTACCATTTAAAAAGTACTGATAGGTAGACAGCATGGATGAGATCAGCAGCCTGATGAATATGTCTGCATCCAGAGCAGTCACCTTCAGCTTCATTTGTAGTCACTAGAAGGTAATAGAAACTCCTGGATGCAATTAATCTCACCGTAAAGTGATTCTCTAAAATAGGTCAGGAGAATAGTTCTCAGTAAATTCTTTTTTTCCCCTCTTGATATATATAAAAGACCCAAGTGTGACTAGTTCAGAAGCAGATGTACAATGCAACTATTTCAACTTCGGTTAGATGGCTTTCACCTTTGATTTTTTTATTTTTTTTTTTATGTTAGCTTATTCCTAAGTCTTTATTTTAAAATGTAACTCATATTACCTGATGAGTTCCAGAGCAGATCTGCATTGCTGTAATAAATATCATTATTATGATAATTATTTGCAATCTCCACTAAAGTTAGAACATTGTATAATAATGCAGAAAGAGAGAGAGGAGGTCACCAGCTGTCTATGCTTCAGAAAACACGAAGAATTCACTCACTTCCATGCTAAAGGATCTTTTAGGGTGTTATGAAACTATAGCAGTAACTGAAATATATTCTGGGCTGTTTCTCTGCACCAGGAGACCATTATCATGATAATTTAACACCTGTATCACTGATTTTTGGTAGTGCAACCTGTAATCAGAGTCTGAAGCAATCCCTGAAGCAGTTATAATTTAGATTACAGTTTAATATACAACAGTATTAGTTCTGAGCATTTGGACCACAAAATGTGGAACACCTCACTAAGCGATGATTGCAATAAGTAGGATTTAGCATGAAGGAGGGCAATATCATAATTCTATAGTCTTGAAATACAGCCAGACTTGACTGAGCTTGTATCTCAAGTAGGATGGCCCATTTTTTGGCAGTATGATACCATACAGGATGCTTTCATGAGACATCGTTCTGGTAGTTTTGTTTAAAGTAGGCCCAGTAGACACTGCTAATTTACCTCCAGGACATGATTTTGAAGGGCAGTCAGTATAATTCAGGAAATAAAGGAGTGTTGTGAAAAGAAAGTTTTATCAATGAGACATCTCAGGTATTACACATGGGGAAGAATAATACAGCCAAGCAGAGCTGTCAACACTCTGCTGTGTACCTTCTACCTCTACTGTCTCACCAATACTGACAAAGTCCAGGGGACAGCAGGAACAGCATAGATGCCCATAAAGCTTTCTGTCGCAAGAGATAAGGAGGGAGAAGCTACCTAAGCTATTCTCCCTGCTTATTCCTTTGGAGCTGGTTAGGAAAGGAAAATTAAATCATATCTCCCAAAATGATAATTTTTCTCTGTGCTGACAATGTTATCAGCAGTGTAGATTTTGATGTTGCTAGAATATGATCTGTTCGCCTATTTAAAAAAAAAAAATCTGTTGCCTTTTTTCTTTTTCTTAGCCCTGTGACTGTCTAGAGGGACTGGAAGCTGAACTACAAATTAGGTTCAGGTGAAAAAAAGTGTTGGCCATTGCACTTATTCATTGTGATAGGTTCCAGGCCAACCATTACAGAGCATCTCTGCCTCAAGATAATACAAGAAGAAAGGTAAACAGATCTCAGTTATTTTGTTATGGATTTTTTTTTCTTGACAGGACTGAATGCTTGAATCAGAAGCACTGTATGAAATCTGATTTCTTTTGACCTTCCTGCTTGACTTTTGAATAGCTTAGGAAAAAAATAGATAAGGAGTGTAGGCATATTTATGTAACCCTGGTACTCAGATTCCCTAGGTGAAGGTTTCAGGCATCATTGTCATTGTTCAAAGGTAGTTCTTCCAGATTGCAGATCCTCCAGCACATCCAACACATGACTCCCACTGAGATCAATGACATTGTGATGCCTAAATAAGGAGAAGGTTCTGGACCTCTTAGTCCTCTTCCATTGTTCAGTGAAGTCAGTGGAAATTTGTCACTGAAATTTAATAATTGTTCAGATACATTCTTGAGGAGAATGTTCTAAACTTTCCTGACTGGACAAAGGGCTAAGGCTTAGTGTGGAGAGAGGCCCTATAGGTGTAACAGATCTTTAAAGTAGCGTCATATTATTGGATTTTTTTAAGTAGGGCATAAAGAATAGTAATACAAAACTTTATACAACTCTTATATAACATTTTCAGGTGTGGCTAAGGCATTTCACTGTCACTTGAATGCTTTCAAACCTTTTTCCACAAAATTCCTGCTCACCTATGACTGTAGGCAAGCTGAAATATCTTATTGACATTTCTAGCTTTCTAGTGATAGCACCCACTTCAGACTCAAATTTGTGCTAAAACTGTTGGGAATCAACTAGCCAAGTCCTGACATTAATGAGTCATTCTGAGATGAAGTTCATACTGCAGTTCTGAGGAAGTTTCATGCTAATTATTTTGCTTTCACCAAAGCCTGCTGTGATTATACACTGAAATAAAAGACTGCCTGCCCTATTAGGCTTCACACAAAAGCTCACAAGGAGGGACGTTGAGCATTCATTTGTGATACATGTCCCATGATTAAATCTCTCATTCAGATAAAAAAAGATAACATTGAATTAAGAGCCTGATACCCTCATTGACTGAGGGTTTCAGAGAAGTTGTGTTGAAATCATAACCTTATATAATGCATTTGAGGAATGTTCTAAGCATCTCTAAATGCTGGGTAAATGGCTGAGGAACTAGTGCTGTTCTTGTTGCAACATGAATTTTAAGACCATATCCATTTAATCACACCAGTAAATTGTGTCAGTCCCACTGTGGTCTTAGCACTCAATATTTTTCATGACATTAGAAGCCTGGCAATAATGGTTCTTACTGACAAAAATATATCTGGACAGTTTAGACACCTCCAAAATAAGGTGGTAGCTGATAAGAGGTTAGTAAATTATGAATAATCTGAACTAAGATCTCTCAGGTCCTTACAGTTTACATCTTATGTACTTGACTCCCATAGATTTTTGTGTTTAACTTTTGTCATGTCATTTCAAAGAAGAACAAGCAGAAGCAGCAATAGTTTCATAAAGAGTTTGCTATTTGTAAACTATACTAGTGTCTTGCCCAATTAGGAAAAGCACTCCTTTTGTAATTTCTACTGATAAGCAGCTTGAACCCACCTCTGATAAATGCAGGAAAGAGAGGGTTTGTGTATCACATTATCAGCAAAGAAGTAAAAAATAACCTGATTTTGTTTTATTTTTCAGACTTCTCCAAATCAATGCCAAAATAAATATTTTGGAGTTTGAAAATTATTTCAGTACGTCTTAACATGGTAATAATGGCTCACACTTGTGCTAGTTATTCCCTAACCGGGCCCTTAGCCATATTATTTGCATTTCGTCTTTGCTCACAACTGTCCTTCTTATGTTCTTGTCAAAGCTATTACACTTGCTTTTGCAAAGAAAGGAGGCTATCTGTATTCCCAACATTCTGGGACAGAATAAAGGAGCAAACAGTTCTGCACAAAGCTCCTTTGAGCTATTTAATTTACTTTCTGACAAAAGAAAAGATGACATCGAACACTCAACAAAGAAAAATTATTTTTTTTCTAATATGGAATACAAATGATAATTCAATCATTAGGAAGAAAATCTACTGCATTCAGGAAAATTTTATTATGCCTTCTTCATTAGAGATTGTGAACTAGTCACTGTTGTAGTGATGTGCAAATGTTATGTTTGATTTTGATTTTGGTTTCTTGTTTGACTACTGATAAAAACAAACATACTCAAAAATGTAGACGTAAACTTCCATTCTTCCTTGTATTTTATTACTAACAATTATAAAAAGCCCCTGCCTCAGGAAGAAATGGGAAATTTTCAGTGGGAATAAACCAAAATATTTATTTATATCTATTTTAATAATCCACTACTTTCTTTTAGTAAAAATGACAGCATATTGAAAGAAAGTAGGTTAAAACCATGAGTGACAATTAACAAAAGCTTGGAGGTTCTGGCTTTTCACATGCTTCAAATACAAATTTTTATAAATGCAATCACACTTGGTGACAATTATTGGAAAAAAAAAATAGCTGCAGATTTTAGTCAACTGGAAGTCTGGGGATGGACAATTTGGATTTATGAGAGCAATGCAGAGACCAGTAAGATTACATAATAGCATATTCCAACATATAAGCTTAGATGTGGCCTTTATATTTGCAGTTAGGTGACATTTATATATGTATATCTATAACAATAGAGTTATAAGATATAAAGCTGAAATATTCTACTAACAATTTTGCGTTGATTACATAAAGATTCAAAGCAAGCCTTTGGACAGCACCTAACTGAATTAATAGGAAGCAATATCAACATCTGTATTTACAAAAAAAAAACAAACCCAAAACCAACCAATTCAAATCATAAGTGCAACCTCAATGGTCACAAACTACACAGCTTATATTGCACACACATAGACTCAAATATCTGAAAGGTTTCTCTCCTGACATATACCTCTACATGAAATAGGTGATTCATGACCTTCATCTGTGTTAATTTGAATCTATACTTTCATAGAAACAGGAGGAAAGAAAAACTGGAGAATGAGGAACTCTATTGTGTGTTATTACACTTCAATGTCTTATTAAGTGAAAATGTAATTTGAGGGACATAATTCATAGTTTCAAAATACTTTTATACACTTATTTATACATAAATATTTGTTTGGTGGGGAGAGAGTGTCACTAGAAATAAAACAGATCCCACCTATTGCAGAGTGAATGGAAGATAAGATTGCCTTTGCTAGCATTTCTTTTTTAATTAGCCAGCAGTAGAGACAGACTTCCTTGTAACAGAAAATTCCCTGTAATATTTAGATGCACAGTAATACGTGTTTTTATTAAATTTCATGTAAGGTCACAAACAAAAGCCATCAGTCCTCACTCATCTGACAGATATGTCCTCCATGTACTGGTGATTGTGGCACTCATGAACCATTACACCTTCCTGCTGCAAAATGTCTAAAAAAATGGGTTTGATCTTCCAGTCCCAAACTGTTCTATCTTAATTTTGCAGACACAGCACTTAGAGTGTGACTATTATACACCAACTAAAATATTCTGATGAGTGTCCTTAGCTTTGTTAAAGTTGTGCAACATGCTGACCTAGCATAGCATTTATTTAACTGATGCATACTGGGAGTCAGCAGTAAATATAGTTAAAAAGTTGAGTTGGTGGTCAGGTCATGAGAATTTTCTTCATAGAGAAGATTCAGAGACAGAAGTGTGAGTGAGGTGGAGCTGAGAGTATAGGAATAGAAGAAGGGAAGATGAATGTCTGTGAAGGTGACTGGAATACTGGGTAGCAAGGTAGATGAAATGCTGGAGGGAAAGACATCTGTAAGCTTCATCATCCCATGTGCTCTGGGATTTCAGAGCCTCTCTGTCTTGAGACACAGGTCCTCCATTCTACTATGCCATTCAAACTAATATCCAGAGAGTTTGTTGCATTCTCCTTGTCTCATATGTGAACCAGGATATCATGTGTGTTTTACGAGGCACTCTGTCCTCCTTACATAAATTGAAATACTCATGTGTCAGAAAGCAAGACTTGAGGGAGGCTATTATTTGTGAAAAAGTAGTGGTGATCAGGTTCCTTTACTGGGAAATGATCGATGGAAGAAACAGAGTAGGCTAGTACCTCTTTACTCTACTTTCTCTTTAAGTGTCTGAATCATTTCTCTTGCTTTCCATGTGGAACAACATAAAGGTAAGTCTCCAGACTGCTTGATGAGACCAGGAAGATAACTTCAGTCCACATGACAGGTTCTTCATGCTTAGCTATGGAGAGAGAGATATGAATGAAAAAGTTTTCGGATGTTCTGTCTTCAGTACTGGGATGTTTCCATTCAGACCTCATTTCTTGCTTGGACTGTCCTGATTTAGTATTTATTCTTCACAAGGATTTGGGTCCATTCAGTGATCCACATCTGACTTAAAGACTTCTAGGTTTTTAAAGATGTAAGTCTAGTCTGCTTTTTCTTTTCCTCATTCTTGAAATGATACAAAAGAAAATACATTTCATTTGGCAAACAGAAACTAATGCTTTAACGTTTTTTGAGGTACAGAGTGTGGGAATAAGAATAATTATACATACCTAGGTTCCCAAAGCTTGAGAACTGCAGGATTTGTAATGTTCAGGGGAGAAACTTTTTTTTTTTTTTTCTTTTTTTGTCTGCCTGAATGCAAGTTCTGGTATAAATACATACACTGCTTAGTCTAGTGCTCACAGAAACTTAATCTCCTCACACACCCTTCTCCTTCTGTGTTTAAGTGTATACATAGATGTCTAAACTAGGTGTTTAAGCCATCATTATGGTAGATGAAGGTCTAAAATGGAACTTGTTTGTCCAAGCATAGACACTTAGTTCTTCTGGGATACACTAGGGTTATCTGAGACATCCTAACAGTCCAGTTGTGTCAATCTTGGATCCAGGGAGGGCATGTGACCTAAGAAATATACCTCCTTCCATACTTAGCTGGCAGTAGACACTTATGCTTTTGAAACTCACCCTTGTGATTTCACATGACTCATTATCTTGACTTCATTAATTGTACTGAGCAAGAGAAAGTGTCTTAACCTTGAAATGAGTGACACCTTCAAATGCTTGGATTAGTAGGCCAAACTACATAACAAGTAACATCTGAGATGATATACTGGATATTTAGGGCCACTTGGAGGATAGACAACATGTCTTAAATATTCTTAAGTGGCATATGTCAGGATTACTAACTGGATATATTACTTTGAAGTCAAGTTAAACTTCCCTGTAGTATCTTGTCAACTCTTAGAAAATTCTCAAAATTATTTTGAAAAATAAAATCAAACATGGTGAAAAAAAATGGCATATCTCTAGCTCTGCTTTCTTTAAGCTATGTCCCAACATGCGCACTCAAGTGTATGTATATTCTGCTCTTGTACTGAACAAGGGTTCCTAGCACTTATGAACAATGTTAATGATAATGATTTGATAATGTTTGCAATCTCGGATCTGCTTTGACAATCACTTCATTCAGTTTCACAGGAACAATGCTCTCACTCATCACTAATCCTACAGCCATAGTCATGTTTCTCAAAATGGTTATGCTTTTCCACAGCAAGATCAAAAAATTTCCTTCCCTATTCTTTCCTAACTGAATTACGTATCATTCCAAGGACAAAGATTTCAAATGGAAATATGGGAGAAATGCAAAAGGGCTTTTTTCTGCTCTGGGACTCCATCACAGCTCTTCCAAAGCACTCCAGTGAATCCCTCTGCCATTTAATTCTCAAATATAGTTTGTTTAGTTACAGTTAATTTACTACTCCAGGGGACAGAGATAAGGTGGTCTGAGTATACACTATTAATCCTTATTTGTTAGTATTCAGATGACTAGAAGAATTCAGGTGTCCCTTCCTTATTTTCAGAGATATTCATGTTTCTGAATCCACATGCATAGTACAAACTCATGTCAGTGAAGTTATATCTAATGGATATTGTATTTATTAGTAATATTTTAAGTAATTTACCCAACCTAGAAACTACAGATTGATCTTCACATTATCTTTTTCAACTTGATAGCTCAGCTTTTTTTTATTTTTTTTTTTTTTTCTTTGGTGGAATAAGTTGTTGAAATTTCTGAATGTAGTGTGATTTTAGCTCTTGCAGCAGTGAGTCCCACAGCTGAAGCACAATAATTGAGACTGTTAATTGTTCTTTACTCATAAACCATCCTCCTTTGGCTAACATGGGAGGTTAACATTCTATTTTCCATGGGAATGTGTCTGTCAACCAAGTCAAGAAAATTACAGCAATATTATAAGCAGTGATCCAAGATTGTTCTTAACAAGGCAGAACAACTAAATGTGAAACAATGTTTACATAATGACCTGAAAATATAGTAATTTTAAACTGCATTATTGTAAAAAATTTACTTAGAAATATTATAAATCAATTGTTTTAAGTATAAGGACCAGAGCAGTGGTATCAAATGCCAGTACCATGGTACAGCAAACAGCAGTAACTGTAACTGACATAACAAGTTACAATTTTAAAATAAGTGTAGTCTACATGCTTATGGTTAATATTGATCCAGAAAGTATAAAAAATGTTTTAAATAATCTCTCTATTGAAAATCAATAATTTCTTCACTTATTATGAGCACAGGATGTGACATAAAACTAGAATAACTTTTGCATTACCTTTACGTCAAGGACTCTTTAAGAAGTCACAAACAGCGCAGAACCATTTTCACCCCTACGTCTTTTGTGAACACCATGAAAACTATAAGTCTTTCAAAACCATGTCCATATAACAACTGTATACATTTTTTTTATTTAATTTTACTGTGATGGTGTAGTAAAAAGTGGTGTGGTGAGCAATAGTGCAGTATGTGGAAATACGCAAGTAGAAGCTCTGTAGCTGGGGAGAATAAACTGCAATTGCTACTTTCCTCTTTTTCATTCTTTAATATAATATTTTGATCCTATTTAATGTTCTACAAAAGGGCTTATATAAGATTATTGTCAGCCTTTGAAAAGTCCATTTAGAACCTATAATTAAGGAGATGTAGGGGAGACCACCACTGAAAGAATTACTTGCTTTTTATTTTAGTTTTTGGATTGTATTTAACCTTTTCAAATGCTGGATGCTATTTTGACTAACACTATAAATTATATACAGCTTGATTATGCTCAGAAGGAATTAATTAAAAAGTTTAGATTCATTTTGGTTTAGAAGTTTTGTTATCAAAAGTGATGTTAATGACAAATTATTTTGTTATGAAATGACAGGTAGCTTCAATTAATTTTGGACTACTTCTGGAAAAAACATGTTTTATAAAAAGACCTTGTTACAGAAAGGTTCTGTTCCTCCACTCCTTCTTGTCTATACTCCACTGTTAAAATGAGGCTGGACTTCTTCTCTGGACCTGGTTATAGGGTCCTCTCAACTTCCAACTGGAAAACCTTATCACTGTATTAACAAGGCACTGTCTAGTAGTTCATAAACAAAGGCTTTCAGCAATGGTTTTCATACAGAGACCTTTTGTTGTAGCAAAGGAAATTGTCACTTTTATCAATTTAGGGACTAAATTTATTGCCAGATTAACTTCAGTAATGTGAATGGAGAAGTGAATTTTGTAGACTGTTTTGTAGACCCCTCTCTGCTTCATAGCCTTTTCCAGTGAAAAAGTTAAGGAATTGTTATTCTTTAAAATACATTTTCACCCTAAGTATCCACTGTTTCAGATTTTGGTTGCTCATGCACACCCTTCTCACAAATTATAACCAACCAAACTATGAAATTATTTTTCACCCACTTTTCGGATATGTAAATGACCTTAGATAGCAAAAGGCAAAAGAACGTGAAATCTCACTGTGAAATATCATTTCTTTTGAGAAGGAAAAAAACCCAAAACAACTGGATAAGCTTTACATTTAAAAAAACTCAAACAAAACCATAACCTCCCAAATAAAAAATAATTCAATTAAAAAAAAAAATCATTCTACCTCACTGTTTCACACAAAACCTTGTATGAGTAGAATGAGAACACCAATTAAAGTAGATTTCTTTTTCCATACTCTGAAAAGAAATACTTTGACAAAATCACAGGTGTTTACTCCAACATAACTATTTTTCAAATGTGCTGTTTTCATACACTTGAGGAACTTCAGGCTGTCAGGTAAGCAACCGCCTGAGACTTCAGCCTCACTGAATATAATTCCATGTTGACATAAACCTGTGGGATTTCTCCTTTACAGCTCTTCTGCAAAATTTGTTATAAAGAATAACATCTGTAATAGCTCTTACTCTGGCTATGAGGAAGAACCATATAACCATTTTATGTTTGCTGACTTTTGCCTACAGCAGTACAGATTTCAGAAAGCTTCAGAAGTGACTAGAAACTTGAGAACCCTAAGTTTTTGTCCATGTAAGGTGCAAGGTGTCTGTGGAGAGACTGGGCACTGAGACTTCAACAATTCTTTTAAAATCATATATTTTTTGAAGAAGTTTGTGTTGGCAACCTATAGTGTGTTTACACATTGCTAATTAGCAATACCTCAGTAAAAAATGTCTGCAGAATCCCCCATCTTCCCATGTAGGAGGAGGAAAGGAGAGGCATAACAGTGTTTCATCCTGAATCAGCTCAGTTTTTTACTAGCCAATCTGCCCAGAACCAAGGAACATCAAATGCAGTCCCCAGACACGTGGATTGTATTACGCATGGAATAAGAAGACTTAACTGTGTAGTTCCTGGCTTTTGTTGGATTATTTTTACACAGCTTTTGTATTTAAGGAGGATTATGGCACACATGGTCAATAAGATCACACAGTCTTTTTAGACCCCTATAATACTTCAAGGTGCAATAAAATGAGTTAAATATGGAAAGAAAAGCCAGTCTGAGTTTCATGGTTTTTGGAGTTTTAAATGAAAACTTGTTGCGCATTTTAACAAGGACCTTTCCATATTTTTTAACATTAACAAAAAAAAAAAAAAATATTGTACAAGAGAATAAAGAAGACTTCACACTAAAAGACCTGCTTTGATTACAGTGACAATTACTCTCCATTTCATTCATGATGATCATAGGAGACTCTTTAGAGCTATCATGATTTTGGTTAAAGTGCATGGGACACTGCTACTTAATTTCCATGAGATCTTAATCTAACTGTTACAATTCCTCCATCAAAAGCATAATCATACGTTCTATGGTTGTTATGGTGTATTGTGCCAATAAATACTGCTAAGGAAATTCTTCATGCACAGCTCATTGACATAATAGACTATAATGTTTTTTTTAGTGCTGCTATGGTCTACTGTATCAATGTCTACTGAGGGAGACTTTAAAGCACTCATCCAAGTACATAGGGTAACTATACATAATAAAACTCTTTATGAAGTTTTTGGAAATAAACAATTATTCTGCACTGTACTGTTCATTTTATGTATAAGTGCCAAAAACATTAGCATACACAAGGGATAGATTAGAATTTTCACTTAAAGATTGAACTAACTTCACTTTCACAGGCTTCAAGAACCTTCAAGAAAGTATTCTTTGGTGTAGTCTTTCATTTTTCCTAACGTCAAACTGCAAAAAAACACAAAGGAAAAACAACTCTCAATGATCTCATGCTTCTCTCTCATTTTGTAACAAAAGGTTATAGTTACCTCATCTTCCTATCTGAAAGCTATGCTTCTAACCTGAAACTCTTGTCCACATTTTCTCTATATAAAATGGACAGAGACAAGGACCTCCAAATAACAATTTGGAGAAACATTTATAAACCAGGTACCTAAAATGAGTGGGACGAATGACTCACTGAAAAATTTAGCCTGCCTTCCTGGCAAATACATGCCACAGGAAATATATGTCATTACTTACGTTGAAAATACAGACACTATTTTCAGAATTTCAACTAATCTAGATGAAAAGGGACTAGTATAGGACAACAGAAAGGAGTTGTCATACCACATAGGATGCAGTGCTGAATGTCTACCATTTTCTGACATGAGTATCAAGAACTCAACAAGAAGTTCAAGAAACAATGCATCTGTCACTGATACACTAATTTTGCCAGATGTCTGTAAGGAAAGCTTAACCACTGCCAGAGATGTACTAGAGGATGCTCTAGATCATCCTCAGACTCTTTTTTTCATCTTTTTTATAGAATATTGTGGTGTGTTGGCTTTGGCTAGTTGCTAGGCATTCACCAAACCACTCTATCATTTCTTCTTCATCAACAGGACAGAGGAAGAAAATACAATGAAAAGTTCATAGCTAACATAAGGACAGAGAGATCATTCAGCATTTGCTCTCAAAAGCAAAACAGACTCAATTTGGGGAAATTTAATTTATTGCCAATTAAACAAAGTAACATAATAATAAATAAGAACAAATATAAACACCTTTCCCTTCATCTCTCCCTTCTTTCCCAGGCTCAACTTCACTCCTGAGTCTTCTACTTCCTCCCTCAGATCAATCCAGATAGATGTTTGCAGGATGAGGTTTGTGGTCAATCCCTAACGTTTTGTCTCTGGCACTCCTTCTTCCTCATGCTCTTTCTCTGGTCCACCATGTGGTCCCTTCCACATGATACAGTCCTTCACAAACATTTCTTTCTATAGCAAGGTCATTTACCCAGTGAATGAAGGGAAGACATTGAATGTTGTTGTTCTGTATTTTAGTAAGGTTTTTGATACTGTCCATCACAGCATCCTTCTGGACAAGTTGTCCAGCTGTGGGATGAACAGGTTTGCAATGTGCTGGGAGAAGAACTGGCTGAAGGGCAGAGCTCAAAGCGTTGCAGTGAATGGGAATAAATCTGACTGATAACTGACTACCAGTGGTGTTCCTCAGGGCTCAATTCTAGGGCAAGTCCTGTTCAATGTATCAGTTGATGATTTCTATGCAGAAGTCAATGCATCCTTGGCAGGTTTCCTGGTGATGTCAAACTAGGAGGTGCTATTGACTCTCTTGAGGGACAAAATGCCTTGCAGAGGGATCTAGATAGACTGAAGCATTGGAGTGATTATCCCACTGTTTTCAGCTCTGATACATCCTCAGCTTGAGTACTGTGTGCATTTCTGGGCCCCAAAATTTAAGAAAGATGTGGATGTCCATGAATGTATCCAGGGAAAGGCAATAAAGTTGGTGAAAGGGCTCGAAGGAATGTACTATGAGGAGCAGCTGAGAAATTTGATCTTGTCTAGTCTGGAGAAAAGAAGGCTGAGGGATGCCCTCATTGCTCATTACAGCTTTCTGAGGAGGTGAAGTGGAGAAGGAGGTGCTGATGTCTTCTTCTTGGTATCAGTGAAGCTTCAGTCTCTAAGTGAAGTCTTTAAGAGAAATAAAATTTTGACTGTGGTTGTGTTCAGTGCAGTTATAAAACAAGCAAAAGCTATACGGGTACAAATCATGTTTTAAACCAAGTAAATATACTGTAAAGTGGTGCAAGAAACCACTGTATGTAGAAAAAAATAATGTAGACAAGCCTTTTGACAGTGTTATTTTCTTGACCATCTGCCCTATAAAGACAGTGCTCTAAACAAGCCATTTGGCTCAGTAATCTTACTAGCAGGAGGTAGTGATAGTTGTGTACCTGAGTCGATATTCCAGCTTCTGTGCAATGTTACATATATGAATTGTCTTCACATACAGTGTATTATTTCAGATCCAGTAAAATGTATAGCGATCAGTATGTAAATGCACAGCATACAAAAGACCTAGATTAGTTCAAAGTCTGGAAAAAAGTTCTAGCTAGTCAAACTAAGGTTTAAAATAGAAATAGAATTTTGGAAATGCTTTTTGCTGTCAAATGAATCAAAATGAAAATAAGAACTGTTTTAAAATATGTAATACAAATATGTAATATATATCTATCATAACTCATAATTTATAGTAACAAATTATGCATATTGCATGTAATTGTATGACAATAATTTAATAACATGTTATTATAATTTATATCTATTATAGTTATTTCATAACATGCATAAGATAAAATTTCTTTGGAAATGTCAATTAATTGATAGCATAAGCAATGTTTTTGTTTTGGAGGTGTGCAAAACACTAGTCACAATTTCCAAGTGATGAAATGAACATGCTGGAGATAATAATACCTGACCAAAGGTTAAGCCCCTTCTATTTACCCAGTATAGTAATCTTTTACCATAAAACAAGCAAATCTTCAGTAAATTCAACCAAAACATCAAACGAAAAGACTGAACAAAAGCCTAACCACATAAATGCTGTATACAGCACACTGAAGTGAAACAGAGGTTGACCAGAGTTTATCAGCCAAACTCCAGAGAGTGAAAAGCAAAGGCATAATCTGGAAGCTCCTGTAGCTGAGAAGTAGAATTCATTCCCTGAGACTGAGCTTTATACCAATACATTTATTTGTTACAGGTCCCAAAATAATTAAAAGTTAGTTTGGATATGTTCAGTCTAGAGTACTAACAGTAGCATAAGTGATCCAAAGAACTTCTTACTTTTTGTCTTGTTCTACCTGAAAATCTTTTCAGTCACTTTCCAATCTTCTTGCATAGGCCTGTTATGTTTTGAACTTGCTTGAGACTTTAAAGATATTCAGGACTAAACTGATCTGCAAATAGTAGAGACATAGAGACAGTGCAGATATTTATGCACCAGAACTATTTGAACATATCCATTCTTTGCATTGAGGAAATCCATAGTTGCTCATGTTGAAATTTTCAGCCTTCACATCTAGCCTGAAGAGCAGCAACTGTAACGTCTTCTGTCTTAAAAATGATAAGAAGCATTATGAACCCTACCTCTTATCTGAAAATCCAAGTCTGTCAAGTGTAGCAGTAAGACCTCTGTAGCGAATGAGTTAAAGGTGAACACACACTTTTCAAAGATACATATATGCCAACACAGCTTCAGGCAACAGGTTTCTTACCTCAGCAAGTATTTTGTGAATGAATCACATTTCGTTTGCTTTGACTCTGATCATGCTGATTCATATATTGTGAATGTACAGAAATGGTGGGATAGAAGTATAATGAAGAGGCAAACATGGACCCCGAATGACCTCAAGAAAGCTGATGGTATATGTAATGCCCAGTCTCCTATGATTTACCTCAAAGTTGTGCACAGATACTCACTGGGAAAGGCAGTTGTGATTTACTTGACATCTATTTCTGCTCCTTTCCCCAGTAATATTCATCAGTCTAGGTAAAATTTCATTAGGAGGGTTTTCCACATGAAAAAAAAATGGTGAAACTTGAGAGAAGTTCAGCACTGAGCAATCATTTAGAACCAAAAAGGAATTGGAAGGGTAGGTTCTGGTCTTCCTTTCAAAATCAAGTAAAATATACAATGATTATGAATCTCTTAGACCATAAGTGTATATTTTAGCCTCTGAACTGAAAAAGCACACCAAGATGAATGTATCGAAAAGGATGTATCAAAAAATATTTTTTTTTCTAAATTTCTCTTCACATCTTTAAACATGAAACTTTATGAGATTTAAATATTCTGCACCTTATGTGTGAGCTGTTATTAGTAGAATCATTGGTTATGTGACACAGTTCTCTGAGTTCCCTCTGGAGGTAAGTGATAGAGAGCTGGGAAGTATGGCCACCTCTAATAATAGTCCATATTTCTTTGTTAGGACTTATCACACAAGGAAAAATAATATGAAGGAACACAATCTTTTTTGGTGGCAAACTTTTTATTTTCTTATCATGCTGAAAGTGGACTCTGAAACAGTAATTGGCAAATAAAGAGATGAACCAGTTTGAACACCTCACCAGCCTCTAAAAGGGAAATGTGTCAATAGGCTACAATATGTTCTCATACTATTAACTTAGGGCCTTGATTTCTTTTCATTCTTCCAGGGAAAGACTGATGAACAGTATTCACAGGAAGTTTTCATCATAGCAGTGTTTTGTAATGTCTGAAAATCTCTGGAAAAATGGTCTGGGACTCACAGAATCACAGAATGTTAGGGATTGGAAAGGACTTTGAAAGATCATCTAGTCCAATCTCCCTGCCGGAGCAGAATAATCTTAACTACTTAGAAATCTTAACTTCTTAACTCCTGAGAAAGAACTGCCTGCTAGTCCTGTATACTTTATTTACATTTACATGAAATTACTTTCCTACACAAATCTAAACATCATTTCAAAGCAATAGGTTCCAAAGCACCAAGAATGTGTCCTATTCAGTTACACGCATGCATGAGCATGCACAAACACACTCGAACAGAAGCAATATTTTCTACTGCATAAGCGCTTGCATAGGGATATGAATATTAGATGCTTACAAATACATTAGGCACTGATAGAGACATTATAGTTATACAGAAATCACAGCTAAACTGGCATTGAAATTTTTAATGGCCATCTCTGAAATCAAAGATGGGACCAATCAAATTTTGAATCTCTCAAATCTGAGGTTCTACAAAGAGGTGACTAACAGTCTATTCTATTAGGTTTGATAACACCGAAACTATACAACTTTATTTCTAGGAAATCATCAATAGAGACTGTAAAGGTAATATGTTGTCCATTTTTAGTTTACAAACAGATTTTTATAAATTAAATCTATGGCATTCATGTACAGCTAACTCTAACTCCTGCACTGCTAAATTTATAAGACTTAAGAGGCTAAACTTTGCTAGGAGGATTGATTGATAAGATTAGAGTTGTCTGTGGCTTTTGGATCTATCACAGAGTAAGGAGTATAAAAAGTGATGACACTAAGCTCTATATATAAGTTTTTAAGTAATAAGAGGGTCAAAATCACAGACATAATGTTTATTTGTACCAAAGACATATTATGTAACCGCTGGTATTTTCTAAAAACAATATAAATACTGTAGACTAGTTCAGTCTAAATGCTTAATTCAGTATTTGCATATTGCTTTCATTGCCACTAATTTTCATGTGTTGTTATAGTTATTGATTCTTGATGTTTTATTAATTTTTATTGCCTTTGTAAATACCTGTTCAATCAAACAGATAACATAGAAAAGAGTCCCTATTATAAAACAGCATCTTCATGACAATGAAACTGTCAATAGGAAAACCACAGATGAATGAAATGGTAAAATGACACTTTCAGTGAAAGGATGACTCAGATACAAAACAGTGTTTACTCAGTAGCTTGAGAACAGAATAGAAGTAGAAATTTCCAGATAGTGTACATATTATTAGACCAATAGTGGTTTAACTGCCACGATCCTCTTATGAAGTGAAAAATGTTTCTAGTCTATGTTTTACAGATGATGAAAGTAATGTACAGTAATTTCATATACCCCCATCTTGATGTGCAAAAGCTGAAATATTTGTGCTTTAATTTTAGAGTTGGTCAATACCTACAGCTCTAAGTGAAGTTAAACAGGAAACACAATAGTATCTGGAAGCACTAAGAAATTTTTAAATTTTTTTTTAATCAAGAATAAAAGGGTGATTTTCATTTAGATTTTAAAATATTTAAACTGTTCTTCATCCACTTTTACATTTCCAAGATTAGATCTTGGCTTTTGTAATAAAAGATGTTTTTTGTCATATTATGTTTGGTATTATATAGTTTCCACTATACTGCCTGGAAGGAACATTCAGCTTGAAAGTCTTTATTTAGTCTTTTGTCAGTCTCTTACTAGCAGTCTACTTTTTATGTGTTCCTTTCTATTATGATTAATACTTTACATTTGTATTCAGAATGCTTCAAGCTACAGTCACGGCAATCCCTTTCACAATTTCCTTCTATGTCTTCTGACACTACATGAACATTTGTGTTTGATCGTATTTTCTTATGGGTATGCAGTGAAGATAGTAGGTAGGTGTAGTTTCTCAGTATATTTTATAGTAATTGTTTTGCTTCTTTCAGGGTCATGGGAGCCTTTGCCTACATATCACAGTGTGCTAGAACAAATGAATGGAATTAATTTCAGATCTTAGACCTGGGAAATCACTCACACAAAACCAAACCAAGCCAAAACAATATTGGAATTCTCCTTTTCACATGCATTTTATAGATCTATCACATGAATATTATACCTTATCTAATCAATGCACCAATCACCAGTCCATCCTTTGAAACCAAAATCAAGCTTTATTAGCAATACTTAATTTTTCAGACATAAGGTTTCTTAATATAAAAGAAGTGTTCTGAGGAACTGAGGTACTGAAATGAAGATAAAATGCTCTGCTGTAACAATATGTTACATCAGCACAATTCACACATAGCTCCTCTTTCAGAGTTTTCTGGTGTAGCTCACTGACACTGAAATGCTGATAGCTAAAACAGAAAATTTTTCTTCTCTTAATGAAGAAACTTTTAAAAATGAATACAACTTAAAAAAAACCTATATATATTTGTAAAGCAACGATAACTTTGGCAAATAATTTACATACACTGAAAAAAAATATAAACAGTAGCTTAGAAATGTCAGTAGTTGTACCAAATACCGTATAGAACAGTATCAGAGACTGTAGTTTTACGGTGCCTCTGAAACATAATGAACCTTGAGAACATCCTTAATGGGATGAGTGACTCCCCTTCTTGATTTCCACTGTACTGCACTGAGACTTCTCAGTGTAGTACATAATTCCTTTTACCCTGCATGCTGATAACTCTAAGAATATACCTGTGACCAGGCTTTTTAAAGCTTTTAGAGACTAAACTCACCTTAAATTCTTTTGCCTAGTCAAAGGCAATAGAGAACTCCTTTGAAGAGATTTCTGAAGAGCAATACCGAAGGCCTTAGAAAGAGGCTGATTGAGGATTTACCGAGAACCAGGAAATGGATTTGAGTTAGCACAATGCTAGGTGCAAGTTAAAGTATCTAATATGGTCCTTTCTTAAAGTTACTGAGGAATATACACAGTGTTTTTCCAGTATGAGATTCCAGAATTTATAATAAATAATGTGAAAAACAAGTCTTGCTCCTTCTAGGATCAAGAATTCTGATCATTGCAATTGGAAAAAGCAGCTGGATAAAGGAAGTGGAGCTCAATCAAATTCTATACAAAATAACCTCTTAGGCGCCTAATGTATCTCACCTAATCTACTTGCACCTTCTCTCTTGTGTCTCCTTATAGAAAGATGAATAATTCATTCTGTTATAATGGCAATTTATAAATTTTCTGTGCAGCTAATTTCAGGACAAGTTGTGTTGTAAAGTGTCTTAGTAGTGGTAAATTAATCTCATCTGTTACTCTGTGCCAAGACTAGTAATATATGTCAGTATCTGGAAATTTGGATGAAGCTTTTCAGTGTTGTCTTTATCTATTGTTAAGTTATCATGGTGGGCTAGCCTTGGCCAGTAATACCAGACAAGAACTCATGTGATCACCCTCCTCAACAGGAGAGGGGGGAATGACAAAGTTTATGGGTCAAAACAGAAAGAGAGATCACTCAATTGCTGTCATGGGCAAAATAGACTCAACTTGGTGAAAAATAATTTATTGCTAATTAAAAATAGAGTTGCATGGTAAGAAATAAAGACAAAAATTCAAACAACACTTCCCACTCTCCCGTTTTGAGGCTCAACATGACTCCTAAGTTCTGTCTCCCCCTTTCCCATTCCACCTGAGGCTCCACAAGCATCATAGCAGGATGGGGAATGTCAGCTGGCATCAGGCCGTAACTGTTCCTCTATGCTGTTCCTCTATGCTGTTCCTTCCTCCTCACACTGTTCCTCTGCTCCAGACTGGGCTCTCCTTGGGCTGCAGCTCCATTTAAGTAATAACTGTCCCCTCTGACATGGTGTCCCCCATTGTCTGCAGGGGAACAACACACATCACTAAGGTCTTCACCCTGAGTTGCAGGGGAAAAGCTGCTCCAGAATTCAGAGCACCTCTTTCCCCTTCACCTTCTATCACCTTGATAACTGTAGGGCTGTTCGCTCACATTTTCTTCTTCTCTTCTCACTGCTTGTGTAACATTTTGCCCTTTCTTAAATACATATTCCCAGAAGTGCTACCATCTTGACTGAGGGGCTAAGCTGCATTCTGCAATGGGTCTTCTGGAGCTGGCTGGAACCAGCCTCTCCTCAGAGAAGCCACCCCTGCAGCCCCTCCCTACCAAAGTGGTGTCATTTACTTCCAACACAGTTATCCAGTGAAATTGCTCAGAGAAATTTGCTATCAATAATATAATGATCTCAAAGTATGGTGGTGTTCTTTTGTTCATTTTAAAAGTTTTTGTTCATTTCATGAATTAGTAAAAAGTAAGAGGCTGAGGTTTTCACTCATCTGTGGTTTGACATTGCCCAATGTCTAGTTTCTGGTAAGACATTTTCCAGTTGATTAGCCAAGGGAAAACACAATGCCCATTTTCAAAGAGGGATCAAAGGAAAACCCAGGAAACTACAGGACAGGCATTCTCACTTCTGTGAGAAGAATGGGTTGAGAGAAGCCCTTCAGAGAAGGACTTGGAAGGTGTTGGTGGATAAAATATTGAATATGAGCCAGCAATATGTGCTTGCAGCCCAGAAAGCAAATTGCATCCTGGGCTGCATCAAGTATGACCAGCAGGTAAGGAGGTGATTCTTCCTTTCTACTTCACTCTTGTGAGACCCCATCTGGAATACTGTGTTCAGCTCTGGGGCACCCAGCATAAGACAGGGACTCAGAGGACAGCCACAAAGGTGACCAGGGGGCTGAAGTATCTCCTCTGTGAGGACAACCTTGGAGTCTTGGGGTTGTTTAACCTGGAGAAGAGAAGCCTCTTCTTATAGGAGCCTTACAGTACCTACAGCCTCTTTTTGTAGGAGCCTTTCACTACCTACAGAGGGCCTACAGGAAAGATGAGAAGGGACCCTTTATCAGTGGGTGTAGTGATAGGATGAGGGTTAATGGTTTAAAACTGTAAGAGGGTAGTTTTAAATCAGATATTAGGAAGAAATTCTTTTCTGTGAGGGTGGAGAGACACTGGAACAGGTTGCCCAGAGAAGTTGAGGACACTTCCTCCCTGGAAGTGTTCAAGGCCAGGCTGAATAGGACTTTGAGCAATCTGGTCTGGTGGTAGGTGGCCCTGTATATGGCAGAGTGTTTGGAACTAGATGATCTTTAAGGTCCCTACCAACCCAAGCTGTTCTATGATTCTATTCTATGATTAGCTTAATGTCACAACTTTCTTTCCTTGAGCTAGGGCTGTGTTGTTATTTATAAGAGTTGAATGCTTTTAAGTCACAAGATACTATTTCTTGTAAGTGACGGGAAGACACGTTTTTACAACACTAATATTCTTTTTTTCCGCTGAAGTTATCTTAGCAAAGATAAGAATAATGAATATATATAGTATATATGTAAAAATTCATTATAGTAAATAATAGATAGTCATAGTAGAGCTGCATAGTTAAATTTTCATTACATTTTCCATTATAAAATCTGTCTTCAGCTGTTTATAGCTTCTCCAAATTCATATAGTCAGAAAACCAGGAAACTCGTACAGAGTGCTTACATGCCCAAAAGCTTGCCATTTTTCTACCAGTTGTATAAGTTGGTCTAATAAAATTATTACCTCTCTCTTACAAATAGGCCTGATTACTGTTTTTAGACCATGGTATACATGACATACTAATTCACTCTGCTTTATTTTCTTGTCCTATTTCTATACAGGATACAGGATGCAGAAGACTCCTTTCTGGCTTTCTTTCAGCACCACACTGAATTGTGCCTTTAGGATGGACTAGCTCTAGCACTGCCCTGTACTGCCCAGTGCCAGCATAACTCACTAATCAGCATCTGACTTTGGCACATATCTGCTGTCTGAGCTTCTTAAAGTATTCTCACTGTTCATTAAATGGTAATTTTCACATAACAATAGAAAACAGATGTTTTAAATAGATAATGAAATTACAGTTCTGAAGTAAATAAGTGCAACATTTTTCAGCTTCATTGAAGGGAGGTGCTGTGAATGGATTTATCTCACCTAATGTGTATAACTAAAAGTTAGAATAAGATTCCTTATTTGCTGGCAATAATGCCTTAAATTATTCTTTACACCTGCAGACTGGTATTTTTTCTGCCACAATCTGTATAGCACTCTTTAGCCCTCTGGTTTACAGTAGCATAAAAGCAATTGGATTGAGAAACTGTCCAACTCAACAAATTTCAAACTACATACTTCTGAAATCACAGGTAAAGTATCTGAATTTCAACTCATTGCTTTAGGTCTACTTTGTAGTCAAAAGAAAGAAAGAAGCATCCCTGAAAAGTGATTTATCTCATCCTGAGGTAGTTTGTATTTTTACCTCAGTGATATAAAGGGATCCAGCTTTGACATAGACAAGTAACTTTTAGAAAACTGAAGCTGCATGAGATGAATCACATGGTGCATGAACATAGCTTTAAGTATTGAAAATAAGTGAGCTTTGTTACAGAAACAGTTGGCGTACAACAGTAAAAATTGTAAGTATTGGAAAACCCTAATTCCATGAGTCATAAATTATTACAAATTCCTAAGCCCTATTTGACTGTCAGTGTTCTTACTTTCTTTCTGAATGTGAATGGGTTTTTTTCCTGTTACCTGATGTTGGTACATGGCTATCCATGAATCAGAGGTTATCTGCTCCCTGACTTTCCTTTACTACTCTTGTAAACCCCCCAGTTAATCTATTTTATGGTGCTCTATTTCTTATAAGGACAGCATCCTGGAAGCAAAGGAGGAGGCAGTTCACTCTTCTTGAAAATTTGCATGTGAACACTTTGCTACAAGGCGAGTAAATGCGCATTCACCACGAGCACAGTTCATGGAGTGATGAGGACACAAAGAACCTCAGAGGGAATGATTGTTTCACAACAAGGATCTCATGCATTTCGAATCCCTCGGCACCTGGGTTTGAAATGTGTCCATGCTCCTGTTGCTTAATACTGTTGCACAGTAATTTTGGCAACAAGACTGACAGCTTGAAGGGTTATTCTCAAAATCATACAGCATGCTAAATTCTGGTAATGTATTTTTTTTCCCTTCCCTGGCAAGATTACAAGAAAAAATTGGCTGTATCTTTATAGATGTGCATCTGGCTGAAAGGCAAATCCTTGCTATCAATTTTACCACTATTAATTTATTGTTTCTTGGTCTTTGCACTTTACTTAGCAGACATAAAACTTTGAATCCCATTGTTGCCTTAAGAAAATAACTTTTTTTCCCCACCTAAGAGATGAATGTACATGCTCATGATTTTCAGACATTGTCTCAATTAGCTTTAGACTGCTTTGGTTGTATTAAGAACCTAAAATTTGTACAAATATGAAAGCTGATAGCTACCTGAAAAGCCAGATGCTCTCTGTATGAATGCTCATAGAAGGTCAGACTGAATGTCCATTTTAGACCAGTACCTCTTTGCTGTAAATGATTTGTAGTGGATACAAAGGGAAAGAATAGAAAACTAAGAAAATGTAATATTGTTCTGTCCCTATATGCTGTCCTGTCTTTGAGACCTTCCTTAACCATTTTATACTGCAGAAGGATGGTTTTAGGGTGATAGTGTGAATCAGCTGGGTAAGGTGTTAATCAAGAGAGAGTTCTAGCACAGTCTGATCATGAATTCTTGTTTGGAACGGCCATATTACTACACTTGCCATGTTCTTAGATTTCCGTACAGGCAGCCACCATTGATTCCTGTCAGAAACAGGATATTAGACAAAACAGACAGTTAATCTGACTGGTAAGGAGGTTTTTAAAAATATGTAAGAAAATAATAGAATCCCATAATCATAGAAAATTGCAGTCTGAAGGTATTTCAGGCAATCTTTAGTTCAACATCAAATCAGCTTCAGCTATGAGATCTGTTGCAGAGGCATCCACAAAACAGAGTATCTACCCAAAATGCAGATCTGTTTCTCTAAGGAGAACTGACTCAAATCAGCTCTCTGGTGGTGGTCTATTTATACCCTAGTCGAGTCATGTATGGTCATGTATGGTCATGTCAACTCTCACTTGATAAGGGCCCCAGTCACCATAAAGGTGTGAAAATATGGGCTTGAGAATAACACCAAGAAATGTAAGAGTGCTAGAAGATTCAGCAGCCACTATGTTTTAACAGCTAGAAAGCCCTGGACTTTGTGAGGGCAGGTGCACCTGACACAAGACCAGGTTCCTCAAATCATCATCCAATTTTGTCTTGAAAATCTCCAAGGATGGAAACTGCACAGTCTCTCTGGGAAACTGTCCCACCGCTTTACTGTCCTTATAGGAAAAACTTTGTCTCCTTATAACCAGTATGCCATATTCACAGAATCACATAATAGTAGGGGTTGGAAGGGGCCTCTAGAGATCGTCTAATCAAATGCCCCTGCCAGAGCAGGATTCAGCTTATGTCTTTTACTCAATTTATGTCCTTTGCTTCTTGTCCTCCCACCCTGAACCACTATGAAAAACCTGGTTCCACCTGCTTGATAAAGCAGCTGAACTCGCTCCACATGATTGATATTTTCATTGACCTTGACAGGGGTGAGGGGAGATGGCAGGGACAAACTGGCCACAGTATTCTACATGTTGTTTAATGAGTAAAAAGTAGAGGGAAACAATCATTTCTCTTGACCTACTAGCCATACTGTTATTCATAGAGCTCAGGTTTGTGTTGACCATCTTGCTGCCAGAGCACACTGATGGCTCACATTATGCTGTGGTCCACTGAGGGCCCCGTGTCCTTTTCAACAGACCTACTCTCCAGCCAGTCAGTTCCTGACCTACAATAAGTTCTTCCTTCCTAGGTGCAGGACTTCGCATTTTCCTTGTTGATTTTCTTAAGGTTGACCCATTCCATCAGCTTTCACCTAGTCCCTCTGTACAGCAGCCCTGCCCTCAAGCATATTGATTAGTCCTCAGCAATTTGGTGACATCTGCAGACTCTGTGAGAACTCACTCCTTCATCTCTTGTGGGCCACTGATAAGGATGTTAAACAGGACAAGCTGGAGGCTAGACCTATGCAGTACTCTGTTTGTTACCAGCCTCCAGGTAGAGTATAGCAAATTAACCAGGATGAGAAAAGGCTGCATGCATAGACTGAAGATGCCAATTCTACAGGCTTGCTATGCCTTTTGATGATCAAACATTTGGGAAACCTTCAAAAAGGAAAACTGGATGAGATTGTTTATACTACAACACTATACTGTCCTGCTGATAAATTGTTTGCTGTGTACTTTACACTTAAGAAACAATAAATTAACCAATTAGGGCACCTTTCACAACTTCTGTATTATCTTTTTTCTTTCTTGTACATACAGAATTTTTTTCTCTTTCCTTCACTTAGGGATATACATTTATTTATTTATTTATTTATTTATTTATTTATTTATTTATTTATTTTTGTGGTGGTGAAAACAACAGAACACATGAGAGAAAGATTAACAGAACTAATATTCTTTGTTATTTGAAGACCAGTTGCTTCTAAGCATCTGGAATGTCTAATACACAACACACTGGGTTTTACTGGGCTGAACATACAACTGTGAGTAACATTCTAGTGTTGGTTTTGAGTATGTAACTTTTTTTTTTTTCCCTTCATTTTGGATTATTACCTTAATGAAAGAAATACTAGAAGTTACATATTCTTTAAATTCACAAAAATAGAAGACACTATTTAACTATTTATTGTTGTTACTATTTATTATTTATTTAATAGAAACTTCTTGCAGGTCAGAAAAGTGCCTCAGCATTTTTCAGTATTTTGTATTTAATTATTAATATATTTTCTTTCAAGAAGCTACAGATGTCAAAAATACTGTGCTTTGTGGAATTACTCCTTTTTTTTTTTTTTTAACAGGGAGAAACATGTAAATATTGTAATAATCATATCTGAAATTGTGATTAGAATGGAAACAAAAGAATGTTATTGAGACAGAAATCTTTGATATCTCTTTTTGTTCTTATTTAGGATGCGGGAGTCCTGTTTTACTGAGTGCCTATGCTGTATGAACAGTGTTTTGCCAGATTCTTGATAGCTATCTGGGCTTTGGTCTTTCAGTTTTGAGGTCAGAACATTAACACATTTGCATTATAAAAAGAAAGAAAACTTGTTGGGAATCCCAATATATATTTCATCTGGTTTAAAGCCTTAATCCTGGATTCTGAGTGCTATGTGGTTTTAAGAGTATTAGAACAGATTTATACAAAATGGCTTGATACTGCATGTGTAAGCACTTTCTGACAACATCATAAAGTTAAATAAAAAAAAAAATAAAAAATAAACCTAGATCAGGGTTAACAGGGTCTAACTGCTGGAGCCCTGGGAAGACCAGATGGCTGTATGAAGCAATTATATTACTTTCTTGCTATTGTTCTAGGGATAGTGTTTCAACCAATGATCTTTTATCTTTATTTTTAATAAAAAGAATACAAAAATAATTTGTTTCAAAGTCTGTTTTAAAAGGTTTTTGGGGTTTTTTTTAGATTTTTTTTATTTGTTTTTAAACTTTCCATAGCAATTCAGTTCATCCTGAACACTCATCCACTCTTTTACTTTTGCTCTTAGAGCCTACTTCTGTAACATGCCAGTTTCAGGGCAGATGGGAATAGTTGGCACAGCAACTGGCCAAAATTCAGATACTCTATTTTGTGTAATAAAACCTACATGATGATATTTCTATATTTGGTTTTGAACCAAATCATGCAGAAACAGAATTTGCTAAATTTCCCATGAACAGAAATTCTGAAGAAGATAAAAAAGACATTTTCCCCTATCATCCTCTGTTTCCATCAAGTAAAATAAATGAACTAGGACCTGCAGCTGCTAAGCGAAAATCACATTCTTAAGAGGATCAAGAGGCTGGGGAACAAGTTGGCTCAGGAGTCAGGACATCTTAGAATCTTTGGCCAAAGGACAATCTGCTAAGGGGGCCTTCCTATGGTCACACTCCATTGATCTCCAGCAGCTGCTGCACAGAAATTAACATTCTTGTCAGGCTGACTGCTGCTGCTGGCCATGTGATTGCCACAACTGTCCATTTCAACATTTCCATGCCAAGAAAACCGAAAAATCCAAGACCCCAGACTTGGTATAAAGATCTTAAAGCTGCTAGGGTTGTCTTACAGAGCCAAAAGCTGACCCCTCTTTAGAGGTGGAGGTCATCAATTGGGATCAAAGAGTCTGAAAACCTTGCCACAGCAAACTGGTCTGGCATCACAGATAATGAGATTTCATACACAGGGGAAAAACACATCACATCTAAAATACTACTCTTTTTAGAGCTTTCGATTCTAAATTGCTGACATCAGATAACAGTTCTGTCAGGTTTTCCTCATAGCGTCCTCTCTTTGATTTGGTAGAAATTCCTTGAATTCAAGATCTTTAAAGAGAAATATTTTAAGTACATTGAAGAGGTATTTTCTGATAAAGCTTCATTATGCTGAAAATTTTCTGAATAGATAAAATTTGTTCTTTATTCAAATTAGAAGCCATTACAAAAAGGTAATTTTCTGTACCTATATATTGTTTGGCATCCAGTTTACTTCAGTTTTAATATTTCACCTTGTTCATAAGGCATTTGATGCTCACAACTCTGAAGTGTCCTCCAAACAAACAATTTGGATGGCAGAGTGTCTTAGGAAAATAATGAAGACAAGCAGATTGTTGTCACTCAGGATGCTGGGATTATGATCCATTTCAAGAAAATAAGAGCTCATTGCTCAATATTGTTAAAAAACAAAACCAAACTTACTTGTTAGGAAATATTAAAACAATTTTTTTTTGTCAAAAAAAGAGCAAAGCTCTTTAGTTTGCAAAATAAAAGATAGGAAAGAGAAGGGTAATAAGGATGTATAAAATCCTAGGTGTTGAAATTTTCACTTTCCCCACCAGTATAAGGACAAACATGTAAAAAATCAAGCTAATTGAAGCCAGATCCAGAAGAGAAGCCACATAACAGACATTTGAGTCAGAACTTGCTTCTGTGGGCTGCTGTGAATGTTCAAAGTTTCTGTGGGAACAAATGAAACTGAGTTTTGAAAGCAGAACTTACATAAGCGTTTGTGAGAGTGCCGAGCAAGCTGACTGCTAGGGTGCTGGAGCCATGGCATCTCCCCACAGGGTGTGGGCGGGGCGGGGCCCTACAGGATGGGCCCATTTCACTGTCCCATTCAGCAGCAGGGCAGCCAGGGAACACTGGGGCAGACCCAGCCTCGGTCATTAGTCATCTCTCTGGGGACAGGGACAGGACAAGGCTGGGCTGGAATGAGGGCCCAGATGGGCCCATGGACAGGCAGGGTAGGGCTGTTGGGAGCTGGAACCTGATCTGGCTGTGGCAGGGATGGGCCAGGGGCTGACAGCCCCAGGGAGGCTGGCATGGATTCCTGGGCCATGGGCAGTGTGGAGGGAACGGTGGGGGAGGCTAGGCAGGGACAGTCAGGCCTCTGAGAACCCCTAGGGCCCTGACAGCTTACCAGGCACTTTCAGAAAAGTTCTAGATCTTAAAAAACGTTGAACCTGGAAAGCACCAGCAGGAATTATTATACATGCTTTTCCTATTTTAAACTCTTCCTCAACATTTATTTTTGTCCACCTCCATGATGGCTTCCTCATATGGGGTCAGGACCTTTGTTCTGAATCAGTACAACCATGCTTATGGTTTTACTTAATTTACACAACAGTAGATAGATAGATCATTAAATTCAGATCTAAATAATAACTGAGATAAGGAATATCTCTCTAGGTGTATAGGTGTTTGACAAGAATCTCTCAGTTTGTGTTGAAAACCAGTGAGCTGATATTGAGATACCTCTATCACATTTTTGAGAATGACATCACAATCAATAATCTATGGGATTTTTTATTGCTTGCATTTCCAAATGCACTGTCATTACCTGGATCAATGAATTTTAATTATCCCATGGTGTTTCTACAGTGTAGAGTCAAAAAATTCCTTTATGTCTATTTATTTTATCTCACATACACTCCTTTTTAGTTTCTATGACCATAGTTGCAATTGTTATAAAGAAGATGGAAAATAACAGTTCTGTAGCCTTTTTAAGGTGTTGATCTCTGACACACACATTTTAGATCTCCACTCTAATAGATGTTGACACCCAGCGTTCAACATCTTTTGCATTCACTGTGCAGTCATTTTGCACATTTGCTTAAATACAGTTGTAAGATGGATCAGGTGAGATCATGCTCCTGAAGATATAGCAAACTACTAAATACAATTCTTCTGTACGTCTTAATTTCTGAACCATAATATAAAGAGAATAAGAACCCCTATCTTAGTGGGGTTTAAACAAATGCTAATGAGATTAAAACCCTCCAGAAAAGAGATTAAGAGTGTGATTTGGGGTTATTTTTACCACTATTTTTAATTTAAGAAACCTGTTTGAAAAAGGATTTCTTTCTCTATTCTGCATGACACCTTGTAGAAAAAGAAATAAAATAAAATAAT